>NW_021028384.1:10868-18368 GCF_004153795.1 Camellia sinensis | reverse complement strand
TGTGTTCTTATTGTTGAAACCAGAAGGTGATAGACAGATAAACCGGGACTATTGTAGTCCTGCAATATAGGTTGTGTATTGTTTCTGTCCACTTTATTTGTTCATAACGTATTATGTTGGATGATTAGAGGTCGTGACCTGGAACAATGACAAGTATTATCCGCTCCTAAACCTTGCAGTAAACGGAAGCCATGTTCACTGGAAACATCCTTTTTTACGTTGGACAATTAGCATTGCATTGCTATTGAACATGTTTGCCACTGATGGCATAAGAAGCACAAACACATGACACGGGCACACCAACACAAATTTTAAAAAATGTAATGCAAAATATATAATTTTGTGTCATATAAAAGGGTAAATAATTATTATATGTCATGTATGAATATTTAAGTCAAAGATGATAATTTTAGAAGTCATAAAAGAGGAGAATATGTATAAATTTACGTTGTTTTTGTTTTATTATTGGATTCTAAGTTATTTTATTTGAACTTGTCTCTAGTGTTTCATGTGTGTTTTAAGTGTAGAAAGTGTTCGTTAAGTGTCATGTCATGTCATGTCACTGTGTCAGTGTTGGATACAACACGCTACTTTCTAAGAAGTGTCCCTGGTTCTTCGCTGATGGCACTATTTTTTCTTCTTCTTTGTATTATGATTCATAGTTTTTATGTTCTGTATGATGTATTTCCTTGACTTCGTCAAGATATTGATGGTGCATACTTTGGAACTACATTTCCTCACCTGTTTTTGATGACATATGGGCATCTGAAACCCCAAAAAGCAACACAGAGCTATGTTCCAAGAGTATTCGGTTTCAAGATTCATAAGCCATGACACAAAGCTCCCCGAAGATCTCAAATTTCTGTGACCGGTGATTCTCGTCTTGTTTCTCTTGATGTACTTGGTAGTGATGCTAACAAGCGAGGTAAAATGCAGAATTTCCAAAATATGAAAATTTATTAATTGACAAAAAAAAAAAAATTCAAATCTGGCCTCTCTGTCGATGAAATCTTTTCTTTTAAATTTATTCATGAATATATAACAGGGCATGTGTAAACTTATTTCTCTTCTTTCAGGGTTGTGAACTGTTGGATCTGCTTTCCCTTGTAGTTTGGTTCATCTTTATTTTAGTCTTATGTTAAATTACTTGTTATCATTATCCATTGGAGGTAGATTTAGGTTGAGGTAGGGTTGTCTTAATGTAATCATGTGAAGCCATTGGTTTGGAGGTAGAGATTAATGTCATTTATATAAATGTTATATAAGATTAGAACATATGATCATTTTTAATGTAAACTTCACGCTACTTGTTATATCCTTTGACCTCCTCGGTGTGTATCCTTGAGCACCACCCATGCGTTGCAACTTTGTGTAGATTTAGTTTCTGTTTGTTTGGGATTTGCTCGCATATACCGTATGCATTTTGAGTCTTCATTGAATACTCAACTTGGGTTCTTGGCTCTAAATTTGATCTGCAAATTGTGTAAGATTCTATTTGTTTGGGGACTGTTGCACGTTGTATGCATTTTGAGTCTTTGTTGAGTACTTGGTTGAGGCCCTCTCTGTCCTGACTTTGAGTTTCATAGTTTCAATTCACGGCCTACTCTGAAACGGTATTATAATCTGGAGTCTGCCCAACAAATTCATATATTAATAATTATTACAAAATTAAAAATTAAAAATATTGTAATTGAGTTGATACAAAAGTCTAATATTTGGCAATTACATTGTAGGTATGAACTTAAGTCGTCATTTGGCAGTAGACTTTTTTAGTTGATTTTTCAGCTATTTTAGTTTGGGATTAAAAGTCAGTTTGATTTGAATTTTTTAATTTTTTTTATTTTTATAAGAGAAAAAATAAAATAATTATGATTTGAATATAATATTGTCTTATTAACTTATTTAACTTATTTGGTCTTTTGTGCTTTTTTTAACTAAAAAGTTGAAACCAAACAAACAAAAGTATGTTTTTTTCATCCGAAGTGCATCTTTTATTTAAAAAAATACCATGTAAATTATGCATTGTATATGTATACTAAAATTTCAATCCTAAGCCTTACTTTGGTGGGTTGATCGGTGCTCACTCCTTTTGAGGCGAGATGGGGATTTTTGAAAGAACATCTGGAATGTAAACTTGAGAGGAACTGCCTATGAGAGCGAACAATTCCCTGCAACTGTATTTTAACTTAATATTTTTAAAAATAGTGGACTCAATCATCTTTTAAAAAAAATGAATAAATAAAAATTGAAATAGTACTATGCTAACAATGTGGCAAAGCCAGCCCTGCGTGAGTATTTTTTGATAAGATTAACCCTAAAATCTTTCTCTGTAGTATTTAAAAAAAAAAAATTATAACATTTAGTACCTTACAAACTTGTGTTGTTTCTATTATTTTTATTTAACCAAAAAAAAAAAACACGCACACACACACAATCAGTGGTGGAGAGAGTGAAGCCCACGGGGTCGGGGTCACGTGCCTCCTTAGATTTTGAGATTTTTTTTAAAAAAAAATTTGTAAATATAAAGAAAATATTTTAAATAAAAAAATTACAAAAATATTATCAGAGTGAAATGTTAATGACATTTTAAAAATTATGAAGACAATAATGGTTGTTTTAATTGAAAATGAAGAGACTATTATAAACCATATTATCTATGAAAATTTTTAAATGTAACGGTGATCTCATTATTATTGACATGCAAGTATAAGTAATCTTACTATAAAGATATAAAATTTATTAGATTGTTAGTTACATAGTATAAGTAATCTTACTATAAAGATATAAAATTTATTAGATTGTTAGTTACATTTGATATGTGAGGTTTACTCTCTATGTGTTTATGTACTATTAGTTGGTGATATTACATATCAATGATGATGTGGTATTACTATTATATTAAATTTTTAATTAAATTTTGTATAAATTTTTTTTTATCATTATATAATTTATTTTAAGACTTATATCTATATTTTTTTTTGGTCCATGATAAACTAGTTACAAATAACATTATTTTTTTTATGTTTCTCGAAATCAATCGTAAACACTTGTGTGAAATATTTTTGTAAAAAATTTTAATTTTATAATTAATAAGTGTCCCTTCTAATTTAATTTCTGGCTCCATCACTGCACACAATAATTTTGTTTTGATATTAGAAAGAAATTAATCAAATTATTGTCATACTGATCTCTCTTATAATTGTCAATGACAATTTTAAACTTTGAATTATTATGGTATTAAATTTTATCATTCAAAACTGAAAAAGAAAAATTTGTTACAAGACAAGATGATCATACTTTCCTCAAATCTTACAAGCAAGTTAGGAGTGGTTTGAAGTGTTCTAAATAAGTGTATTTTTTAGCTTTTATGAAATATGAATTATGTTTGAAGTGATGTCGTAGAGATGCGACGTAATTTAAATAAGATAATGCGACTTAAATAGGATAGTGACTTTTTGCCTGTTTTTAGTATATGCCAAACAAGACTACGTGTTGTGATAGAAGCATTCTTCACAATCCAACCACATTCCTGCAAGACCTAAAAAAAGTTATAATCATCTGCAATAATGTGTATTTCAAGCCAATTAAATCTGAGAATGGAAAATTTTCTTCCCGACGAATTTATGTCACATAATATCAAACAATTCCAACTGACTACCCCTAAGACCTTCATACACGCGGAAGAAAAATACAAACTCAAAATCATCAAAAACAAGTGGTGCATTAGTAACCCTAACCCACACCTACCTCTCCACCCTTTCTTCCTCCCCTGCCACTTTGGAAAATCCACAATCAAAACAAGGGAAGGGAATAGAGAGAGAAGAGAAAGTGAGAGAGGGGACAGTAGAAAGATGATTCTTAGGATTTAGGAAAGTACCCTTTCGCCTATTTATATGAACACTAGCGGTAACCCGTGCGATGCACGAAAAAATAGACTATATATATTTTGTGTGATAAATAAATTATCTTAATCTTAAATTATATCTTAATAGCGACAAGCCATAATATTAAGCCATCTAGGTAGATGTTAACAATAATTAACCCACAAAATTTTATAATAAAATTTGATATGCATAAGAAATTATTAATTATAAAAATTGTTGAGAATAATAGTATCACAATCACTTGATAATATCTATACTATATATATAAATTTACATGGACTTTTAAATCAGTGGTGTATATTATCATTGTGAGATCAAATTATGAATAAATATCAACTTTTAATTATAATTTATAAGTAGTTTTTAAAAAATTTTAATCTAAGTTTGTTGCCTTGCTTATAAAAAGAACTTCTCAAACAAATCATTAATTGATTATATTAGCAACTCTCTATCTTTGATTTCCTCTATCAATGACATACTCATATCATATCAAAGTATAAATCATTCTCCATAGTTTGAATAATACTTGCATAGTTCCTACGTCATTTTAAAAAAATTAATCAAGATAAGAATGGCATAGTATTATAAAAATTATATAAAAGAATAGTTTTAATCCATTTTATTTATAAAAAAATGATAAAAAATTATTTGAATTGTATTTGAAAAAATATAACAAATAATAGCTTTAATCATTATATACCAAAAAAAAAAATTATATGGGTTACTCAATGAAAAAATGATCAAATACAAATAGAGTCATGAACATTGAATTGAATCATATGGGCTCTAAATTGATAGTATAATCTAGCAAATCAACTAATAATAACATAGAGATATTGACAAATATGTAGTACTTCCCTTACATCTTTGTATTATATTCATTAATTTCATATATTATATGAAAGTTTTATTCGTCTCGATCCTTCAATAAAATAAGGATCAAGAAAACAAATTTGATAAGAAATTGATTCTAAACTTAATTATTGAAAAAACAAAAATTTCAAAGAGAGAATTTAGAGATGAGATTGAAGAAATACTATAACGAATGACAGCCTTATAAAAAAAAATTTAAAAAAAACATAACAATGACCTAATGCAAATTATTTTTAATAACTAATAGAAAGAATCTCAAATTATTACATTTTATAAATATAGTGAAGAAAATTAATTTTGTGAGATTTTTGTGCTACCTTCTCCCATGTAGCCTTTATTATTTCATTATTAATACTATTCTCCTTCAGAGCGATAATTTTTTTTTTTAGTAATCTTTATCATTTGGTAGATAATAACGAATAATAAAAATTATCAAGAGAAGGTTAAGAATTTAATAGGAGATAAGAAGTTATAGATAAGAGCATTTCATAAGATAAAAAATTTAAAATAAAAAAGATAATATGTGATAGGAGAAAAAAAAAAAGAGTAAATCAAAATAAAGATTTAGATATATATGTTTTTGATAGATATATAGATTAACAAATCATATCTTTATCTAAATTTTATTATTTTAATTTTTTGAAAATCAATTATTTAATCTTTATCTTTATCTGTAGGCCACGAAATTAAACTTTATAAATTATTTATCAATTTTTATATGTTTATTTATCTATATCATGAAATTATTATTTTTAAATAATTTTAAAATTTTTTATCTTTATCTATAGGTCATGAAATAAATTTTCATAAATTATTTATGAATTTTATATGTTTATCTATAATGAAATTAATTAAAGTACGAAATGAGGGGGAAAAAAAGAGAGTAATTTTGTTTTTTTTAAAAAAAAAAATTAATTATTTAATCTTTATCTTTATTTGTAGGCCATAAAATTAATTTTTATAAGTTATTTATCAACTTTTATTTGTTTATGTATGGGAAGAAATTTTAAATTATCTATAAGTTATGAAATTAATTTTTTTAAATTAATTGTTTATTTTTTATCTTTATCTGTATATTATAAAATCAAATTTCAGTTTTTATATGTTTATCTATATGGAGGAATTTTGAAATTCAAATCTTTATCCATAAGTAATGAAATTAATTTTAATTTTAATTAATCAAATAAATAAAAAATAAGAAAAATAGAAAACATGAAAGGCAATCAAAGAAAGTTGCCACGTAGAAAAGAAAGTGTTTTAAAATTATAAGAATTTAAGAATAAATATTTGGAGCCTTTTGACAAAATAACTACATTTGGTTATATATAATTGTATTGTCAGAAGCCCTATTAATACTTGTATATAATTGTCAAGTTGTCAATAAGGAGCTTGTAGACTTTTTTAACAAGGAGTGAGTTTTCAAACGTATTGGTTTTGGAAATTCTAACAAAATAAATATGTATTAAATTTAGAAGGGATTTTTATTGATAAGTCTAATTTAGAAGTGTTTTAACTCAACCCATTTAGTCTTATGTATAGTTTTATTCCATAAAGTCCATTTTCTTGATTTACACTATTTTCTTGGACACTTATGCCCTTATATTTAATTTTGATACTCATATAAATATTTTTTGAACGATTAGTAATTTAATGATGTGAACATTCATATTTTAAAATTCACATTGGTGGGAATGTAAAATTGGCCCGTGGGCGGCCCGAAACCCGGCCGCGAGCTGGGGCGGGCCCGGCCCGTTGACAATGTGAATATTCATATTGACATATTAACATTCACATTACTAGAAGTGTAAAATTGACCCCCGTCCCGTGGCGGCGCAAAACCCGCCCGCGACCCATGGCCGGCCCGGGGCGGTCCCGGTCCGGCCCGTCGACAATGTGAATATTCACATTAACATGTTAACATTCACATTGATAAGAGTGTAAAATTGACTCGCATCCCATGGGCGGCCCAAAAGCCCGCCGCGGCCCGGGCGGCCCGGCCCGTTGACAATGTGAATACTCACATTGACATGTAAACTTCACATTGATAGGAGTATAAAATTAGCCCGCGCATCGTGGCTGCCCAAAACCCGCCACGCCCGGGGCGGCCCGGCCCGGCCGTTGACAAGTGAATGTTCACATTGACATGTTAACATTCACGTTGATAAGAGTATAAAACTGGCAGCAGCCCAGGCGGACCCGACCCGACGCGGCCCGGCCCGTTGACAATGTGAATATTCACATTGACATGTTAACATTCACATTAATGGAGTGTAAAATTGGCCCCCGTCCCGTGACAGGCGCGAAAACTCGCCCGCGGCCCATGGGCCAGCCCGGGGCGGCCTGGTCCGGCACATTGACAATGTGAATATTCACATTGACATGTTAACACCACATTGATAAGAATATAAAATTAGGGCCACGGCCATGGGCGGCCAAAAGCCCGCCCGCAGCCCGGGGCGGGCCCGGTCCTGGCCTGTTGAAATGTGAATAGTCACATCGACAATGTTACATTCACATTGATAGGAGTTGTATAATATTAGCCCGCCGCTCATGGCTTGGCCCGAAACCTCGCCCACGCCCGTGGGCGGGCCCAGCCCTGGCCTGTTTGACAATGTGAATGTTTCACATATGACAATTTAACATTCACATTGATAAGAGTATAAACTGGACTAGCAGCCCAGGGCGGCGCCCGAACCCGGCCGCGCCCGTTTGACAATGTGAATACTGTCACATTGTCCAACGG
>NW_021028383.1:323295-356560 GCF_004153795.1 Camellia sinensis | reverse complement strand
CGGTTTTATGTATATATGGGATTTATGTATATATGGTAGTATATATATATAAAACCAAATATTCTCACATTTTCATGGGTATGTGAAACTCAATCCTAACAATGAAATGTTAATGCTAATTAAATGCAACAGTCCAACATGGATAGCTATCATATAAAGGTATTTTTATTTTGGTTTTTCCTTCCAATTAATAACAACAAACATATTTTTTAAGGTTGAGATTAATATGGTACTAGGAATGAGACCCAAAGTTCATGGCACTGTAGTGTCTAAGAAATACAGCGCAACTCAACGAAGATGTGTCCCTATCTACTACTTGGGGTCGCCTATATGAATCAAGTCCACATTCAGCTTGAACAAGGGACCATAATTTTAGTTAAACCACAAACTAACATATCTTTTGTTAGTATCTTAACCCAAGTTAATTTTGATCTTCTTCATCCCTTAGTATTATCCACAGCACGGTCAATGTCAACCTTCCTAATTGGGCAACAATCAGTCCTCTTTGAACATGGACAAAACCATCTTAATTGAGTTTTTCACATTTTATGTTCAATAGTAGAGGACGAATTATGTTATTCCTAATTTCATCTTTCTTAGTTTTGTTGTACATCCACGTCCACCTCAACATCCTCATGATTGGCTTATGAACATATTTCTTGAATATTGGAATATTTGTGCCTTTATGCACTCTTGGTCTAGTAGTCGGTTTGTAGAATTTTACTTTTGACCTCATGGGCGTGCATCAATCACACAATACTCCGAAAGCACTCCTACACTTTGTAACATCATTACCAACCTCTGTCTCCATATGCATAATCAAGGCTAGGTATCGAAATTGTTCATTTTTTGGTATTTATTGGCCTTCAGTTATAAACACCCCCCCATTTTTATTTTCTGTTTTAACTGAAATTAATGCAACATATTCAATTTTTAATCATACTTAGACCCTTTTCACATTCTACTTGAACTTTTAATTGAACATTTTCCCCTACATTTGTTTTATTCGATAAAACAACATGAAGAACAATAATAAAAAAAGACAAGGGCTTAACGTTGGCCTTTGGTGACCCTAATGCAGACCTTCAGCAATAGGGAAACACAAGTTTCTCCTACGGATACAGTTGTTCTCGCGTGGCCATAGTTCCATCATACAAGTCCTTTATCATTTCAATATATCTATTTGTGACTGCTTTCTTTTCCAAAGCTGACCATATTATATCTCTAGAGACCTTGTCACTGGCTTTCTCCAAGTTTATAAAACCAATCGAAGATCTTTCATTTTTTCTTATACTTTTTCATTAATCACTCTAATAAATAAATCACTTTGTGCACTATGCCAAAGATTAGGTGTGCACCTAATCTTTCCCCTCTCAAACACACATTAATGTATACTAATTGGACGTTATTTTATTGTTAACCTCCTGAGTATGAATCAAATTGATTTTATAATGCTATTGTGTCAAGTCTCACTAAAGGCTTAATCACTCGATCTTAAAAGTTTTATAAGATGATCCATAACCTCAAATAGCCCTATATTTTGTACAACTTGAAGTATCTCTTCCATTTCTATACATGGGTATTAAATACTTTGTCACTACCAAGGTTTGAAAAGTGGTTGTGGTTGCGAAGTGTAAAGGCCGTAACGTAATGGTTGCAGTAATCGGAACCATAAATTTTTTTATTTTTTGCACAATTTGAAGAAAACTTACCGATTCGGCATTTTTTTTTTTTCAGAATCACATTTATTGGGGTTCAAAATAAAATTTGATCAATTTTTGTTAACTTTAAAGTATGATCTAACATATGTCACTATGAAGCACGAACACGGACACGTACACGTATACGGACACGGACACGGCAATTTTTGAAAAATAGGGACACGGAAACGGTAGGGAACACAGTAAATTTTTTTTTTTTTTTTATAAATACTTTTAGAATGATATATTTATTACTAAAATTTGAAACATGATTCATTAATAAATAAATCTGATTTATAAGATGGATCCGTAACTAATTTGTTGTCTTGGATATGGCTTATAAGTTGACTTTTTTATTTTTATTTTTTATGAATAAACATGCAGAAAAATAAAGAGGTGATGCAACCCAAATAAACAAATAAGCTCATGACTTTTTTGTGTACCCAAAGAGGACTTAATAATTAAAAAATGATATACAAATCCACTTTTTAGACTCACTTTCTAAATTCAGTGATATGTCAACATGATGATTGGTTGATAACTAGATAATATTTAATTATAAACCAATCATTTTCTTAACACATCACTAAATCTAAAAAGGGAATCTAATTTTTGAGCCTGAATAACAATACTCTAATAATTATTTGTTTAAAAAAAATTATCAAAAAATATCACCAATAAATAAATTGGCAGAATGCTCCAAAATCATTAAATAATTTTTTTTGCATGAAAAGTTGTCATTGTAATTGTAGCATTGCTACCGTTTGGTTATCATATTTTGAAAGATTTTATTAATGTATAGTGTCAGTGCACATATTAAAAAACTTAAAAGGGTGATACATTTTACATAAAAGTTAGCAACATTAAAAAAATATTTTTTAACATGTGTTTTTAAGAGCACATGTTAATAAGATTTAATTTTAAATACTAAATAACGTATCATTAATAAATCCCTGACGCAATGCAATGAATTAGATGGTAAGGTACCTTGAACCAACACATTGGTGAAATTAAATAATATATTTGGTATGCATTCGGATTTTAAATATAAACTGTTTATTTATTTATTTTTTTTAAAATGATGAAATCATATAATTTTAATTTTAATTCAATTTGAATTTTTCTTTAACAGATAATCAACCCAGAAGGTGAGTATGCTTTCAATAAATGTCCCATTTACTACCAATTTTATATATGAAAGATCTCATTACATCATTAGAATAAAATTTGGGAGTGATGTTTTAGTATTTTAAATATTTTCTGTCATTAAAATTAAATTTATGAGTGATGTTTTGACGTTTTAAGCATTTTTCCTAATGATAGCATACTGTTACCAAATCAAATACTCAATTAGTACATTTACAGGGCATTAAGGGGTGAGTTTATTTAGTGTTTGGTAGGTATTTACATAACAAGATTTGACGTTATATATGCACAAGTAAAAATAATAGGACTTGATAATATTTGTATTTTTCATTTCATTTCTAAAATTACATCATTTTTTGTTATAGGAATTTTTTTTTTTTTTTGATTATTTCAAAGTTATAAACAATAACCAACCTAGTTCATAACAACTAAGAATATATTTGGAAAGCATAATGCCAAGAACACATACGAGCAAAAGAGGACATTTAATTAATTGGTATTTAAGATATGATTATGAATGCTTCACAACATCCATAATGTACACCATCAACAGTTCCAATGTTCATCCAAATATACACATTACCAACATGTATCCATTAATACATATCAAATATTTTCCCTTTTGATCAGTTGAAATAAAAATTCAATGTGGATCAAGCAATTATTGATACGTAACGAATCAAGTCGATTCCCAATTGATATAGTCAGTTTGTTGCTATAAAACTCTTTTTGTGTATGATTATTTTTTAAAAAATCCACTACTTATTTTTGATATGTATAACTTGATATTTCTAGTACCGTTACAACACAAGTAGTACCGATTCATTTTAATACCGTTACTTAAAACCTTATCTACAGTCTTGTCATTCCAATTACAAAGATAAACTGGAGGAAGAAATTTTTTTACATAAAAAAAATATAAAAAGATCATTAACAAGTAAAACAATTTCTTAGAATCACTGAAATATATAAAATTCAATATACGTTTTAAAATTAAAAACACACTATGCATTAGATAGAAAGGACTAAAAGAGTTTTTCACGTGAAAATAAGATCTCTTATGGGAAAAAAAGAACTAGACCACATAACATTGTGGTTGTCTCCAAATGGCACCATCATTTCATCCCCACCAAAACCCATATTCTCATAATGTGGATTGTTCATCCATTCATTGAACCAGTGGGACCTTTTCATAGCATCCATGGCCAAATCAACACCCAATAACTTCTCTTCCTTTCTATGCATTCCATTGCCAATCATGTCCTTAGTATTCTTCAATGCCACCGGTGCAACTTGTTGCGGAGTTTTCTTCAACGATTCAATCTTCTTTCCAATTTCCTTCAAATTTTGATCTATCAACCACTCAAGATCGCGTTGATCCACCATGGACAGGTTTTGGAGAACTCTTCCACTGAAACACTGGTACAGGACTTCTGTCATCTCCTTCTCTCGATTATCCTTGAGTTGTTTCTTGAGTTGTTCATTCGCTTTCGCTATCCTTTGTCTAATGAAGCTTTCTTGGGTCATCATCTTCCTACTTTGTTCCATCTCGGGCATTCTCTTAAACTATGCTAGCACGCGTTGGACTCCCAAGTTGTTTGGCCAAACCTCAGGTTGAGACTCGTATGGACTATTTATTATCTCGCAAGCATCAATGCCACATAAAGTGCTTAGCTCGCTCACCTTCTTCATCAGACCCTTCTTCCTTTTCTTGAATGTTGCTTTTCTGATGAATCCCAGCTTCACCTTCTTTCTAGTCATGGCTAATTAGCTAGACTAAAGAGACAAACAATTAGAACAATATGGTAGTTTGCTATACCTTTGTGTGGTCTCTTGTTCCAAATGTCCAATGATATATATACACCTACGGAGATAGCAAAATTAATAGTTGGAAGATTTTGAATTTGTATGTCCTTGCTGGACATAATATTGAATGGGAAGATCTTGGTAGGAAGTAATTATCAAATAATAATTATAATTCTAAGAGGAGCACCCCCTCCCCCCTCCAATTTTATCATAGAAAATTTTGCATTTTTTTTTTTTTTGGTTACCCACCTGGTATCCGACCCACTTTGGATTTAAGGGTTATAAATAATCTTTTTACATTATGAAAATTACAATTCTCAATATCCTAACTCAGTTGGGTTGAGAGAGTTTTGGCTTAGCCACTTGGACTTTATGGAAACTAATCTCTTGATTGCATTCATATATATTATTTTTACACGTGTCATGAGTTTCGTTGTATGTTCATATTTTTTATGTAATAAATACTTACTAAAAAAAAAGGATTGCAATGTAGTCCTCGTTTGGTAAACATTTTGGAATTAAAAAAACACAAAAAGACAAAATAGGCTATATTAACCAATAAGACAAAATATCACATCCAAACCATAATTATTATACTTTTTCTCTCGCAAAAGTCAAAAAAATCCAAAAATAAAAACCAAACAAGGTTAAAAAAATCAGGCTAAAAAAGTCCCAACATAAAAAAGTTGATTACCGTAACGAATTTCAAACGAAGCTGTAATTTCATGTGGTTGGTTGTCCTATTCTCTAGAAATGGAGTGCTCAAACCAAGGGCACATCTAAACAACCCATAAATCAAATTATGGGATATGAAATCTTGGAAAGAGATATTCAAGCTATTGAGACAAATTAATTTGTGAGTTGTAAAGAGATATTTTGTTTTGTATTTTTGGACAGTGCATTAATCTTGCAATAATAGCACATATTTTTTTATTTTTGGTGTAACTGGTAACATGGTAAATATTGGCATTGAAGTCTGTTTATTAAGGAGCAATACCATATGTACTAAAAGTCTTACCAAAAGTATGTGTCAAAATATTATTGAATGTCTAAGTATTATTACTTTTTTGATAACCAATCATATTTTACATCTTGCACTTTTAATAAGATTTTTAGTAAAAGTGTTATCAATAGAATTATTCTCTATTCAGAGGGACAACGACATACAGCCTTCATGCCTCATGGTTTATGTGGCCAACTATACGAAACAAGATTTGTACAGGAAATTCTTTTGTTATAAAGTGAAAGGTTTACTTTGAAGCACATTAACCTGTACTAAAAATTCTTTATGAATTTTTTATTGAGAAAATTAAGTTCAATCTACGGAATGTATAAGATATTAGATCTAGGGTATAAGACATTAGGTTTAGTGAATATTTTTTGATAGTGAGAGGTCTACCATTTGTGAAATAGTTTGGTGAGAAATTCTTTTGTTGTTTTGAAGGACATTTTATTTATAATTTTACCTCTTATCTATTTGATTATATGTTCAATTTTTTTGGCTATCTGTTCAAATATTTTTTTACTTGTTTAATTTTTTGACTATCTATTCAATTTTTCCCCTTATATATTCAAATATCTATCCAAATTTTATTATTTGTTGAAATTTGATCTATGTGAAATTCTGTATCTATCTACTAGATTATTTTCTATCTGTTCAAATTTTTTTCCTATCTATTCAATTTTTTTATCTATCTATTCAATTTTTTTCTATTACAATTTATCAAGCATATCAAATTATCTCTTGAAATTCACAAGCTTATCCAACACATCAAACTGTTTAAATCTATTTGTCCAAATAAGCCACTATTTGTTAAAATTTTGAACAAATCTGTTACTTTGTTTGTAACGCCCCAAAAATATATACATCTGATAAATCCAATTTAACTCATAATATAATCTAATCCTTAATTATTTCATCATTAATATGAGAGAATAATAAATATTCCACTCATTAATGTAAGCACCAAATTTTCTCTCATTTCTATTCATGGCTTTTCCAGTAAGATTTATAAAAGAAATCATATGAATTCATACATTCACCATTTTTAGAGTATGAATCTATAGCATGTGATGATAGAAATTTAAAGCAAGCTAACTATAAAATAATACCCTATTGGCTACAAGTTCCAAGGCCTTGCCCAGTTACACAAAAGTGGTGTTCGCACCCAAACACGAATAGCCCTTGGCTTATGAAAGGAAAACAAACAAAAACCAAGCTTCGTGCTCCAAAAGATCCTCCTTGCCTTCACTTTGGCATAGGCACACCGCAATCACCTGAAAATGGTTTCCACTAAAGAATGAGCATGAAACTCAGCAGTGATAATCTAAACAAAGTGCATGTAGTTTAACAATATGATGAGGTGCAATGCAAATGATATGCCAATGCCCGAAATATACATTTATCTCATTTTGAAATCCTTATTGCATGCACTTGTTCCAAAACATAACCAATTCAATTATCCACTTGATAAAACAAGAGGTGGTAAATACAACATTGGTAATTTCTAGGTTGATGTCTGCAAGTAGGCTCTCAAAGTATTATTAAAATCACTTTAGTTGCTCCTAATCGAAAGGAACTTGGTGCATATTCCATGCGTGTTTTCAGACCTTCACCATGGATCTGAAGCCAACTTAATTCTCAATTCTATACCCCTTAACCGGATTCACCAAAGTATTTACCCCATAACTCAACACATTTCAAATATTTCCGAAAGCCAATTTCTCAAATCCAATGCAAAAAAATAGATCATGAGGTTATGCGATGATCAATACTGTTAGGTTCCTACATGTTCCCAATTCCACGAACAAACTTGGTTTTCAAAGTTGTATTTTTTTCTCTGTTTTTGGCTTTACCGCTTGAGCGGTGAAAACTGCGTTCGAGTGGAAAACTTACACTCTCAGTAGTTTGGCTTGTCTGCAAAAGTACTAGGAGTTGTGTTTTTACTCTCGAGCGAACATTACCGTGCTTGAGCATATATCCTTGTTCAGAAACACGCGTTTAAGTCACACCGCTCGAGTGGTCATTCTTGTGCTCGAGCGGTGATCACGAATTTGATTGCTATAAATCTGCGGATTAATCTGTTTCTAGGGTACGGCTTCCAGATCTTCTTTGAGTGAATTAGGGTTTTCTTCTAGAGTATCTTTACTAGTTTCTTTGATGTTTATTTGAGTTTAACTCAAAGTTTGATAAGTTTACATCAAAGGATTGTTTGATTATTCAACACAACAGTGTTCTTCTTCGGTGGATTTCAGAGATTCAAGCGTGGAGTCTTTGAAGAAGTTCGAAGCTACTCGTGGTCGTTGATTCGACATGGATGTTGTGGATTCGACATCAAGCTGATCAATTCTGAGACGAAGATGTTAGTGAAAGAGACACGGATTGTTGAAGACAAGTTTATAGAGGTTAGGTAAATTGTTTGGTAAATTTATGTTCTTTCTTTCTTCTTAGTGGATTGATTAGTGGCATTACACCCGTAGTTTTTTTTATCACAATTAAAGGTGCTCCAACTATGGATTTTTTCATGTAAAAATCACTTGTGTCGATTTATTATTTGAGAAACAATAATCTAAATCACTTTCGTACGTGCTTGATGATTTAGATTGTTAATTTGGTTGTTTGGGAATTATTGTAATTAAATCTATTATGAATCACGAATCATGTAATTTTTCAATTGGTATCAGAGCAAGTCACTCTTTGTTTTTAATAAAACTATAGGAGTGTGATTTGTGTCATGGATTCAATTCACGAAGGTAACTCAGCCCATGGACCTCCTTTACTTGATGGGACAAACTATTCTTATTGGAAAGCTCGTATGAGGGCTTTTTTCAAATCTATTGATGAGAAAGTTTGGCATTGTGTCATCTATGGGTGGAGCGAACCTAGTATCATCACCGATGGTGTTGATATCCCTAAACCACTTGATAAATGGGACGCAATTAATTATCAAAACTCGAGTTGGAACAGTGAAGCGCTTAATTCTCTCTTTTGCTCTGTCACACCAGAAGAGTTTGGATGTATTTGTACGTGTGAAGTAGCAAAAAAGGCTTGGGACATTATTGAAACAATTCACGAGAGTACTACTGCAGTTAAAATATCAAAACTTCAACATCTCACCTCTTCCTTTGAAACTCTTTTTATGCGAGATGATGAGACGTTTGATGATTTTTATGTCAAACTTAGTGACATCGTGAATTTTTGTTCGATGAAAAAATTCCTGAATCTAAAGTTGTTGGAAAAATTTTGAGGTCCTTACCCGATAGGTTCCAATCAAAAGTGACAGCTATAGAGAAGGCTCAAGATGTTGAGAATCTCAAGCTTGATTAGTTAGTTGGAAACTTGCAGACTTATGAAGCCCACCAGATTTCTGAGAAAAAACAAAAAGATAGTGTGGCTTTTACTAGTGCTCATGAGACTGCTAAGAACCCTGAGGTTGAAATTGATCTAGAGTCCAAAATGACAGCTATGTTTACCAAACAGTTCAAAAAAATTTAAAGAAAAAGAAGCCTAATTTCAAGGACTCTAGTTCAAAAGCTAGGTAATGAAAAAACCAAAACTTTTCCACCAAGAGGTGCTCCGATAGCTGAGAAGAAGAATGTGCGATGACAAGGTGTCAAGTGTTATGAACGCCAAGGTTTGGGCATATCGCACTTAAATGTCTGTCGAAAAATAACCGAAAGAAAGTCTACACAGTGACTTGGGATGATGAAAACGTGTCAGAACAAGAAGCTGAAAAAACCAAATCTGGTGTAGATGGAGATAGTACCTACATGGCATTCTACTCTTGCGTCACTCAATCAACTGCAAAGCCAGTTGAGTTTGCTCATAGGCCTAGTGTGCATCGTGCTCTTACTTTTGATGTGAGTAATTACTTGTAATGGAAATGTAGAATAAGAGTCTATCTTAAAGCCTTTGATTCTGAGGGTTGGCGTACAATTGAGGAGAATATTGAAGCACCATTTGTAATTGATCCAATCACCAACGAAAAGGTTAACAAGCCAATTGAGGAGTAGACTGATGTTGAAAGAGCTAACATGGAAAGTAGTGAAAGAGTTCTAAACTCCATTCGTGAAGCCATTTTTGAAAAAGAGCGACAACGGATTGCTCACTGCAAGAATGGCAAAGAAGCATGGGATGTTCTTATACACTTTCATGAAAGAGAAGAGTCATCTTCACAACCATCCAGCTATGTTCTTGCCTTAGTTGCTCGACTGGATGCACCTAAGAAAAAGAGAACCAAAAAGAAGATAATGATGATAGTGATGGTGATGAACTTCAACTAGCCTATGAAAAGTTATATAGTGAATCTCTAAACCTATCCAAGATGAATGACAAACTCACTATCAAACTCAAAGCATGTGAGAATAAGAATGTCAAGCTAAAGGAAGAGATTTTAGCAACAAGTAAGGATGTCATCGAGATCTCGAGTGATAGACAAGATCTTTGTGCAAAGCTCTTGACTTGTGAAACCGAAAGGAATGAACTTTTGAAAATCTATGCCACATATGAAGAGAAGATGGAATCTCTTGAGATAACACAAGTTGCACTGGAAGAACATGTTGGTCAGAAAGAGGAAGAACTCAAAAATGCTAGAGCTGCGATTGATATGTAGAACAGAGGGTCAAAGACACTGGAAGACATCATCCAGTCTTAACAAATGAGTTGTGGCAAAAGTGGGATAGGCTATGGTGATGCAACACCTCAAAAGGGAAATGCCTCCACATCACATGACATCAAGACTCAAGCAAAGGGAAAGCTAAAGGTTCAACAAGATGATAAATCTCTCCATCAACCTAAAGGCGGTAAGATCAACAAAAAGGAGGTAAAACTTGTTTTTGTTATCATCATTGTGGTAGGTATGGCCCCACCCACCCTTCTTGTTATGAGTTGTTTGGTAAGGTGTCTCAAAGAGTTAGAAATGTTAATACTTTTTGGGTTAGGAGAAAACCTCACATGTCTAGGCGGAATACCAAGATTCATGATGGTATTCACAAAGCTAAGACATTTACAAAGACTGCCAGTCCTGCTTCTGTTAAGACCAAAAAGTTGGGGTGAGAAAGAGTGACTTATCTTGTTTTGATGTTCACATTTCACTAAAAGCACATGACTCACACATGTGGTATCTTGATAGTGGGTGCTCTCGTCACATGTCAGGTGACTAATCCTAATTCACATCTCTTGAGAAATATGAAGGAGGAATTATTACCTTTGGATATGGCAGCATTTCTAGAGTCATTGGTAAGAGCTCTATATAAGTGTGGCTGGTCTACCCAAGCTTGAAAGTGTCTTTCTTGCTGATGGCCTTAAAGCAAATCTTTTGAGCATTAGTCAAATGTGCGATTCTCATCATGAAGTATTATTTTCAAAAAATAAATGTGAAATTTTGGATAAAAAGGGAAATAATGTCATGCATGGGATTCGCACATCTGATAACTGTTATGGGATTGTTACCATAAATGATCTCACTTGTCATTCAGCCATCATAAGTAATCTTGACTTGTGGCCTCAAAGATTAGGTAATATGAATTTCAAAGACCTAACTAAGATTGCCAACGAGGAAATTGCGAGAGGAGTACCCAAAATGGGTAAGAATGTGAATCATGTATGTGGACCATGTCAATTAGGGAAGCAAACTTGTGCCCCTCACAAAAAGGTGAATAGCTTAACAACCAAGCATCCTCTTGAACTTGTTTATATGGATCTAATGGGACCCACTCGTACTGAAAGCATTGGAGGTAAAAGATATATTTTTTTAGCTATTGACGATTATACTCATTTTTCTTGGGCTAACTTTTTAAGAGAAAAATCTAATACGTTTGATGCTTTCAAGTCATTAGTCCTTAAAATCCAGAATGAACAAGGCATTTCTATTTGGCGTATCATAAGAATCCGAATTGATCATGGTCATGAATTTAAAAATAGCTCATTCTTGGATTTTTGTGATATGCATGGAATTAAGCATTAATTTTCTACACCTATTACTCCACAACAAAATGGAGTTGTTGAGAGGAAAAACAAGGTTGTTCAAGAGATGGCTAGGGTCATGCTCCTTAGCAAGAAAGTTTCTCTCAAGTTTTGGGCTAACGCCTTAAATACCGTTGTTTATGTTGTGAATTGTGTGTATTTGAAGCCCGACACTTTACAAACTCCTTATGAATTGTGGAAAGGGTTGAAACCTAATGTGAAATACTTCAAAACTTTTGGGAGTAAATGTAATATTTTCAAAGATAGAGAGGCTTTGGACAAATTTGACTCCCGAAGTGATGAAGATATTTTTTTAAGGTATTCAACTACTAGTAGAGCCTTTTGTATCTATAACCTGCATACATTATCTTTGATGGAATCGATCAATGTGGTTGTAGATGACACATCTACATGAGAAAGAAAATGGTGATCCTAGAATTCTGGATGCCGAAACACAATATTAAGGAGAAGCACAAGACCAGACTTAAGAAGGCGAACCAGCACAACCCTATGGCAAGTCCTAGTCCAAAGAGTGCACAAAGAAACATCACCACCAATGCTCAAATCACTACCAATCTTGGTTTGAAGCCATCATCAGGGATAAAACTGAATCATCAAGCTCAACAAGTGATTGAAAATGTCTCAGACCGAATGAAAACTCGAAAACAAATATTGAACCTAAGAACATAAAAGAGGCCTTACTAGATGATAGTTTGGTCAATGCAATGCATGAAGAATTAGGTCAATTTAAACATAACAAAGTTCAGACTCTTGTTGCCAAACCTAGAGACATGAATGTGATAGGTGCCAAGTGGATGTTCAAAAATAAATCTGATGAGAATGGTATCGTGGTTAGAAATAAAGCTAGGTTGGTTGCTCAAGGATACACAGAAGTAGAGGGTATTGACTATGATGGGACGTTTGCCCCTGTTGTATGTCTCGAATCTATATGTATTTTACTTGGTGTTGCATGCTTTCTTGGATTCAAATTGTTTCGAATGGATGTGAAAAGTGCCTTTTTGAATGAGTACTTGAAAGAAAAGGCTTCTGTTGAGTAACCAAAAGGGTTTGAGGACCCAAAATTTCCAAACCATGTCTACAAGTTAGACAAGGCTTTATATGGGTTGAAACAAGCTCTTCGGGCTTGGTATGATAGAAATTACTACCTTCCTTATTGATAATGATTTTCAAAGGGGTAGTGTGGACAAGACCTTATTTATGAAACATACTAAGTCTCATATACTGGTTGCTCAAATTTATGTTAATGATATTGTGTTTGGATCCACTTCTGATTCTCTTATGAAATATTTCTTGGATTGCATGACACATGAGTTTGAAATGAGCATAGTGAAATTGTCTTTTTTCTTGGGTCTCTAAATTAAGCAGTCACCTTTGGGTATGTTTGTTTCTCAAACCAAGTATGCCAAAAATCTTGTGACTAAGTTCAGTCTAGAGTCAGCCAAACATGCTAGAACCCCCATGAGCATCAGTCTTCACCTCTCCAAAGACTCCTCTGGTACTGATATTGATCCTACTCTTTGTAGAAGCATGATAGGGAGTCGTTGTACCTCACAGCTGGTCTGCCTGACATTGCATTTAGTATAGGTGTCTGTGCTCGTTACAAAGCCTGTCCTAAAGAGTCTCATCTTCTTACTATCAAGCGCATTATAAAGTATGTGAGTGAGACATTGGGGTATGGGATTTGGTTCTCGACCGACATTACAACCAAAATCACTGGTTTTTCTAATGCCTACTGGGCAGGGTGTGCTGATGATCGGACGAACACATCCAAAGGGAGTTTTTACCTTGGGAATAATTTGGTTGTGTGGCATAGCAAAAAGCAAAATGTCATCTCTCTTTTGACTGTCGAGGCTGAATATATTGCTGTAGGGAGTTATTGTGCACAAATGTTGTGGATGAAGCAAATGGTTCATGATTGCGGTATAGACCAGGACACTCTCACCCTTTTCTATGATAAAACAAGTGCCATCAACATCTCTAAAAATCCAATCCAACACTCTCGCACTAAACATATTGACATTCATCATCATTTCATTCGAGAGTTAGTCGAGGAGGGGCTTGTACTTCTTGAACATGTACCCATTGGGCATCAAAAAGCTGATATTTTTACAAAACTCCTTAATCTTCTTAGGTTTGAGTTCCTTAAAAGGACCTTGGGTGCGGTACTCATTAACTAGAGTGTGGC
This sequence comes from Camellia sinensis, assembly GCF_004153795.1. Classification (NCBI taxonomy): domain Eukaryota; kingdom Viridiplantae; phylum Streptophyta; class Magnoliopsida; order Ericales; family Theaceae; genus Camellia; species Camellia sinensis. The sequence goes on along the minus strand of NW_021028383.1, from coordinate 342,738 downwards.
TTGTTGCTTGAGTGGGTAAGAGTGATTGACTTTCTGTGTACTTGGATGCTATAATCTCATTACCATTGAATCTTGTTATCTTTGCACATAGACTTCAAAATCAACACCTCTCATGCTGCTTGCAAGATTTCATATATCTTTGTTCATAGCTCATTTCGAATATATATGCTCATTGAATTCATGATCTCATTCTATACACATTCTTGAGATAAATTTTTGTAGGGATTTCTGTATAAGTGATCAATTTTCTTTATGGATTTCTAACATTGTCTCTTATGCATTTCTAGAGCAATTGACCTATAGTGGCATATCATGGGTGATGCTGAGTCTCTTAACCATCCACCATCTATTTTCACTTCCACGATTTCTCCCTCACTTCTTTGAAGTCCAAGCATTAAGAAAAAGCTACCTCAGAGGCACCAACTAGGCCATCCTATTTTTTTTCATGCTTTTCTGGTTTGGTCTCCATACTCTTGAGTGTGCAAGTCGCCAATGAGTGCCCAAAAGAAAGAAAAGTCAAACTTATAATTAAAAAAAAAAAGGTGACTCATTAATTGAGGGGGAGCCTCCGCATTTACTCAGCAAATACCCCTTGATTACTGGTGGTTTGACTTTCCCCAGTGATGTTTAACTTTTTTTGCCAAAAGTCCAGCCATCCGATCACTACCAGGATCAACTCTAGCAATTGTGGCCTCTCAAGGATTGCACATACACACACATTAATTTTGTGAGCTCTCATATTCGCCTTTGAGTTATGTATTCATATGTTGCTTATGCTCATTGATCCATGTTTACCTGTTTTGCTCATGATATTGTGCTTCATATTGTCAAAATTGTGAGATTGTAGGCGTTATGGTATGTGGATTATTTCATCTTAGAGCCACATTAGTGCTATCCTACTAATCCCTACTTGTTTCAGGCCATACTTGACAGCTTAAGTTGTTTTCCCATGCTCAGTAGGGTGGTTTTTAGGGCCTGTATTTTGTTACCATCGCTCGAGCGAAGCTTGTAGCACTCGAGTGGTAAATCCTCATATCCAATATTTTTGCAGAGGAACCAAACCACTAAGAGCATACTTTTTTCCCTCGAGCACACCTGTCTTGGCTCGAGTGAAAGGACGTGCATTAGTAAGTATGCTCAAGCAGTTAAACCCACACTCAAGTGGACTGCCCTGGTTTAAAAGCCTTTACCTGTCCTTTCAATCCCATTTTTTCCCTAAATTGGTTTTTGCTCTTCTTCTCTCTCCCAGGATTTTTCTCTCATTTGTCTGATTTTTCCTCGGGAGCGTGTGTTTGAATGTTCTTATCATTTTTCCAGCCATCCATCTATGTCTCTGGTATGTCTCTCTTCATTTTCTTCATTTTTTTTTGTTTGTTGCCTTCATGTTTTTTTGCTGTTTCGTCTTTCTCGGTTTGGTGTCTGTTGGGGTGTGTCTTGTATAGGGTTTACAGGGTTGCCTCTAGTTTGGTTGGTCTCTTTTTTTTTTTTTTTTTTTTTTTTTTTTTTTTTTGTGTGTGTGTGTTTTGTTATGTTTTTTTTTTTTCCTGCTCTATACTTCAATCTTGTTGTTGTGCTGGGTTTGGATTTTGCCTTGTTTGGCTTTTGATTCCTATTGTGTTTTGGTTTTTGAGTATTTGAATTGAATATTCTCCTATTCCTATTAATCATGTTGTGCTTGGTTTTTATTACTAATGGTTTTGGATCTTTGGATTTGATCACTAATGATTTTGGCTCTTTGGATTTGGTTACTAATGTTTTTGGTTTTTTAATTTGGTTTTGGAGGTGGGTTTTTCTTTATCTTGTTGGGTTTGATATGTCTTTGGTTTTTAGCCATGTTAACCTCCAAACACCAAAAGTCCACTGCCAACCGCCCACTTTATAACCTCGACCATTTCCCATCCGCAGAAAAAGCCAAGACCTTTAGAGAGTTCTACACCTCTAGGACTGTCCACCTAGAGCGACATGCCCAACCCAATACCTTTGAGTCCATACCCATTAGGCCAGTGTTTTATCTCTTGGGGGGTGACCTTGTTCTTTCCTTTTCCGATCGTCAAAACCTTGACTAGGTAGGGAAGTTCTATTGTAACATTGAGGGGGTCGATGATATTGGTCCTTCTTTCAAGACCTGGGTTCAGTCTAAGGCCATCACAATTACTCTAGACCTCATTCGCAAGTGTAGACGTACCCCGAGGGCCTTATGCTTCTACAGTTCGGACTCAAATGTCACGGTTCTTAATCTAATCTCACAAAGTGCAATGCGAAACTGGTAAATCACCAAAGAGTCCAAATCTGGCAAATCGTTTTGGAAAACTGATTTTTAAGAAAGAAGTGCCAAACATGGACTGCTTTGCCAGATACAGAGTCGCCACCTAAATATTTTGTTTGGGGGGAATTTAGGAAACCCTGACTCGTTGCCTAAGGCCACGTGTCCGTCATCACCAAAGTTGCCTCGGCTCGGGAACTTGGGTACGATTGGGGAAGGTCATCTATGAGCACCCCCGCTCGCCCGATCCGAAGATCGGCCTGTACTAAGCATGATATCTTGTTTTTGAAAACACATGCATTCTTATTCCGATTATTAGCTAGAATTTACTATGTGATGCGCACAACACACAAGTATAGACTAGATCGCCTAATTTGGAACAAAGCATCGCATATCTGTTCGTTTAGAAATGGTTTGAAGTTTGCTACTTGCAAGTAGGCTAAAAATGCGAATTTCAATGAATTGTCCCAATTCAAGCAATCCAACCTTCACCCACAGGCATTCAGGCAGTTATATCACATAAGCAATTAGCCTCATGGCAAGCATGCTGTCATGTTAACATTCACATACATGCGAGATGCTAAAGCGTAAACACGCACAGTGTACTCCGAGCCAAAACAAAGAACATGTTAGTAATCAATGTATGATCCAAGTCTATGTTAAGATGGCCAATGCATCACATACAAAATGCAACTAGAATAGGCTCAGCTAGTCTAAAATGGCATGTGAGATGCGACAATTCGATACATGTATTCAATTTAGATTTGAAATACAATGCAGTTAGTATGATGCGCCAAGCCCGGTGCATGCAATACAGATGAATGATGCAAACATGCATAGCATAAGGATGCTAATTGAAACGTGCCCTAGAACTAACCATCGTAAGCGATTAAGTAAGAGGGAGAAAGAAGTGGAGGTTAGAAGACATGCATTACACACACGCACGCTTATTACACAATTGCGCCCTCTCGACGGAGGGACCGAAAGAATAATACAAATTACATAATTAACTAACTAACAAGCTAATTAATTATTACACAACACTTAACTAATTAAGCAAATCAATTAAGCTATGAAAACAGTAAAAACAGCCTCGGGAAGAGGGATGCTTGTGTGCTCGGACGGTTTCGCTCGAAAATCCATCGCCATGTCACATGTTGCCTCTATTTACACTGCTTTGTACCTCTGAAAACTGTGCCAACTTCTGTGACACTTCCGAACCAGCTTGGGGACTTTCTGAGAGTCCATCGGCCAAGAGATAGAGCCATTGGCCATGGGAAATTGGTCATCCACCAAATGTAAAGCTCTCGGCCAACAATGTTTAGCCGACCGGCACTGAAAGTAGCCGACCGGCCATTTCTTCCCGCGAAATGCTATGTTGCTGCAGCAGAGGACAAACAGAGCATGGCAATACATTTACAAGGCAATGTTTGCACGACCACCCTCCTTATCGTGTTTGAGACTCAAAGGAGTGTAGTCCTCGACCCTCGGACCACTAATCACGCATTTCGATGCATGATGGCCAAAGGAGCTGAATGTGTAATTCAATATGGAATGAAATGCACAAAAAAAGGGATCCCAACCTCTATCATGCTTGATCAAGAGGCAAGAGATGCAAACATGCAAGCAAAACTAATGCAACATGAAGCATGTCAAGGACAATGCCATACAAGGCTAATGGTAATAAGCATGCCAAATGCAATGCAACCTAAACAAGCATGCAAACATGCAAGGCATGTGGCAACATTCAAAGATAGGCAAGCATGTAACAACATATGGGGCAAGCATGCAACAACATGCAAGGGACAATAGATGCAAACATGCAAAGCAACTTAACAAAAGGGGCATGCCAAATGCGATATAACTCAAGCATGCAACAACATGCAATAGGCCAAGTGTGCAACAACATGCAAGGCAAGCATGCAACAACATGCGATAAGGGTCTTAAACCAAATTGGACAGCTCTCAAATAGGTCCAAATCAGTGGCCAAAGTGATGAAACAAAGGCATGAAATACACATATAAACATGCATGCTAATAGTCCATTAGCTTAAGCATTGTAGAGCAACTTTTAAGAATGCTTAAAGGGAGACAAACACGGATATTAGGCAAACATGTTAAGCTCTGAAATCATGTTAGAAGAGGTGCCAAACCGACCAAAGTACACAAGCAAAGCATGCAAGAAAGCTTAAAGCTTGAAACTAGCCTAAGGATTCAAACCATGGCTATACAAAGCAAGCCCCAAAGGGCCAAGAGGACCTAAAACAGTCCTAAGGCAGGTCCAAACAAGACCGAAAATAAGCTCGAAACTAGCCAACACAAGCTAGAACACAATGCCAATACATGAGGCATGCAAGGCAACCAAAGAGGGTGTTACACTACACCTATCAAAACCAAACATGGCATGATTTAAGCAATGAAAAACAGAGTTATGGCATGTCAAAGTAAGCCCAACAACTCACTTAGATGGCATCCCAAAGACCTAAGCATGGTGGCATACACAATGACACATTCATGAGGCATAAAACACAAACCCTTTAAAACATTAAAGGAGTGACAAATGCAAGTACATGAGCATACTATATGGACTGAAACAATATTACAAGTGATGTCAAACCACTGAAATGATCCGAATAGAGCATGCTAGTGACTCAAACACCCAAAGCTAACAAGTTAGATTGCATGGTAGCTATACAAAACAATGTAAGCATGACCAAAACAATGGAAAACAGAGCTCAAGTATGTTAAAACAAGGCTAGAAGCTTCATGGAGTTGAGCCAAAACATGCAAGCATGACAATCTAAATGCTAGATACATGTTAAGGCAAATGAGGGGATTGCAAGGTAAGTATATGGTGCATGCAAGAGACCACTAAACCAACTTTAAACAGAGGTAAATCATGGCAAAACAACACCAAATACTTGCTGAAATGAAGCTAAAACAAGCTAGGTATACAAGCCACCAACATAAGCCATTTATGCTAGTATTCAAGATGATCCCTCTCCTATTTAGGACACCAAAACCGCCTCTCCACCACTGAAAATCTTCTGGATTTCAGTGGTAGAGAGGCCATGCAAAGCCCAAAGCAAGGGCCAAAAGGAATGGCCTAAAACAAGGCCTAACAAGGCCTTGGAGGGGGTAAACAACCCCAAACCTCAAAATGACCTTAAACAAAGTTCAAAAGCAATTAAAAACAAAACTTTTATCAGTTAATAGCTAAGCTTAAAACAATAAGCAAGAAGGCTAAAAGCCTAAGCAAGAAAGGGGTATCTAAAGGAAGAATGCTCACTCTTGAAGAACACCCTCAAGAACACAACACCAGCATCTTTATCTGATCAAAACCACTCCAAGAACCTAACAACAACTCCTTTGAACCTCAGCAACCAAGGATGGTGTAATGCTAGGTGTTTGTGTGCAATAGTGTGAACAAAATCACTTTAGGTCACAAATACACACACAAATGATAGAGATAGGGAGATATAGAGATAGAGAGAGATACAACTTTTTCTAACCCTAATTTCAGAACCTTTGAGAAAGGAGAAGGGCCTCCTTTCTTATAGAAATCCAATTTGCAAAGCTTCTTGGAGAAGCTAAGCAAAGGGAAAATCCCTCCATACACGTGTATGAAGGGGGTTAATTGTGGATGCCAGCTGTGCCAGCTAGTGCAAAATATCTACATAAAGCAGATGAACAGGGTTCGGCCACCAAAAAAGGCCGATCGACCAACATAAGTGCCGGCCGACCAAACATAGTGCCGATCGGCCAATACTTTTGGCCGATGGAAGAAAACAGGGCCGATGGCTTCCAGCTTTGTCCGGTGGGTTGAGGGCATGGCAAACAAGCCACCCTATTCCCTTAGAAGCAAAGACACAAGTGTTTGGTCCACAACCAAGCACAAAACAGACAAGTTGAGAGATCTTGAGGCAAGGCGCGTAGTCGAGACCTCCGAGAACTCAAAATGAACACGAGCATGGATGATCATCGAATGTTCAAACGATGACGTCCAAGTCTTAAGGTCGGTCAAAAATGGGTTGTCTACAGTTGCCCTTCTTTGACAGAACTCGAAAGTCATAAAGATGACGGGAGTGAATGTCAAAGCCCAGAGACGACCCATTTTTGACAAGGCCGAAGACTTAGATAAGCATGCAAGATCGCAAGATATGTGCCCGAAGGCAGGGGCAAGATACAAGTGACATGCAGGGTGCCGAACATAACTTATGATCATGCAAAAAAAGCTGTAATGAAGCAAAACATACAACAGTTTTAAGCAGGCAAATACAAATCTAACTACATTACATGCAGAAATGATGTAAGAGAATTATACAATTCTCGCTACGTCTCACACGGAGTACGCGATACCTGTCTGATTCGTCTGGTCGCGCCAGCTTCAAATGAACTGTATATACAATATCGTGTCTATCTGGTTCGCCTGGTCGCGCCAGCTTCAACTGAACCGTACATACAATATCGTGCCTGCAAAAGAAAGAAACTTAATAGGTACAATATTGTTAGAAACGTGCATAACAATGCAATTTAAAACTGCGTGACAACGCGAGTAAAGTTTTGCATAATAATACAGGTAGAACATGCGAAACAACGCGAGTTAAAGACATACATAACAATGTAAATAACGAACGTAACAACGCAAGTTAAGGGTATGCGAAACAATGCAAGTTAGAGAAGTCTGCAAAACAATGCAAGTTAGATGAGTTTGCAAAACAATGCAAGTTAGATAAGTTTGCAAAACAATGCAGGTTAGATAAGTTTGCAAGACAATGCAGGTTAGATAAGTTTGTAAGACAATGCAAGTTAGAGGGGTAAGACAATGCACATAACAAGCAAGACAATGCCAGTTATAGGGAATGTAAGACTACACAAATAACGAGCAAGACAATGTCGGTTATAGGGAATGCAAGACTACGCAAATAACGAGCAAGACAATGCCGGTTATAGGGAATGCAGGGCTACGCAAATAACGAGCAAGACAATGCCGGTTATAGGGAATGCAGGACTATACGAATGAAAGATGCACGACAATGCGATGCACTAACAAATGCAGGTAAGGTGCGCAAGATAGCGCGATGCAATGCACAAAACAGTGCGATGCGCAAGATAGCGTGAGTGAAATGTAATGCACTAACAGGTGCATATAATGTGCGCAAAATAGCGCGATGCGCAAAATGCAATGCAATGCTCTAACAGGTGCATATAGGGTGCCCACGATAGCGCAATGCGCAAAATAGCACGAATGCAATGCCTAATAAAAGTAAGGTGCACAAAACAGTGCGATAAAATGATAAAGTAGATGCTGAGGGTGACAAACTCCAACCATGCTAGAATCATGAGAGGAGGAAAAACAAATCTTAAACATGCCGAAAACGTGTGAGGAATGGGGACACTCAAACCACGCTGAAATCGTGAGAGGAGGTCTAAAAACGACCTGCCCAGGCCCGCGTATACAACGCAACCTGAGATAAAACCCGCCCAGGCCCGCGTGTCACGCGTCCTGAGATAAATTCCAAATACGCTGAAATCGCGTAAGGAACGGGACACTCAAACCACGCTGAAATCGTGAGAGGAGGTCCAAAAACAACCCGCCCAGGCGTGTACCAAACACAACCTAAGATAAAACCCGCTCAGGCCCGCGCATCACGCGTCCTGAGATAAATTCCAAAACACGCTAAAATCGCGTAAGGAACGGGACATCTTTTAGCGTATCACACGCGAGAGAGAAAAAGGAGTGGTACAAGCACTGGAACGTATTCCAAGTGCTCTTAACCAAAAAAGAAGAAACACAGGGACATATCTGAGTGTTTCGAAATGGTATGAGCATTGGAACGTATTCCAAATGCTGTAAACCAGAAAAGGAGAAATATAGGGAAATATCCTCGCTGTTTCGGAAGAAGAAGAAAACATAGGGGCATATCCCCATGTTTCTCGAAGGAAAGAGAAACATAGGGACATATCCCTGTGTTCCCCGAAGGAAAGAGAAACATAGGGACATATCCCCGTGTTTCAGAAAGAAAAAAAGTGCAAAACAATGCACAACCCTCAGCATATCACACGCAAGAGAGGAAACGGGCAATTTCTCAGTGTACCACACGCAAGAGAAGAAAGGTAAACCTCTCAGCGTATCACACGCGAGAGACGAAAGGTAAAATTCTCAGCATATCACATGTAAGAGAAGAAAGGTAAACGTCTCAGCGTAGTACACGCAAGAGAGGAAAGATAAAATCTCTCAGCGTATCACGCGCAAGAGAGGAAAGGGAAAACCTCTCAGCATAGCACACGCGAGAGAGGAAAGAGAAAATCTCTCAGCGTATCACACGTAAGAGAGGAAATGAAGCATCTCTCAGTGTATCATACGCAAGAGAGGAAATGAAGCATCTCTCTGCGTATCACACGCAAGAGAGGAAATGAAGCATCTCTCAGTGTATCACACGCAAGAGAGGAAAGGAAACATCTCTCAGCGTATCACACGCAAGAGAGGAAAGAATATCCAAATGTGCGCCAAACGCGAGAGGAGAAAGGTATCAGTCAAACTGAACCGGAATTTCTGAATGAACAGTATATACAATATTGTGCATGACTGAGAAAGGATCTAGATAGGCAAAATGCAAAACAATGCATGATGTTTAAGGAATGCAATAAACAGACAAAGCGGCGCTTTAGGAAGCACCTCATGAGGTGAGTGGCGGTGAACCACTCTACTCCAATGGGGATCCCCTCTTGTGTTCCTCGAACACTAACCTTCAACTCGCAGTACAAAGGTTTTGAAATGTTGACAAGGAGCAATATCTGCTAGGGAAACCACGGATGCCGCTTTTCTTCCTGATCATATTCACAACTTTTCCTATTCTTCAATGGGGTGACAGACTAGGTTGGTTCAGTATCCAGAATCGAGGCACGTACCTGCTACCTCAACCTATGGGGCTTCCATACAGATTTCAAGCTAGGGATACACCCCTGGGTATTTAAACCAAACTTTAGTCTCAGAAATTCCAAACCTTTGTGTTCTAGGCAACAACCATTCGAACTCTAGTTTCCATCATCACAATTGATCTCCTAGGAACTCATTGCGAACACAACCAAGATGCCTCTGGCAAGGATTGGTACTCAGGGAGAGCACTCTTAATTGTGATTCCGATACTGAGACAGTCAACACAGTATTTTATTCACTTTGAACACACAGTTCGTACAACACACTGTTCATTCTAAACACACAGCCCATAACACAGTACTCTGTTTCTCTGAACACACAGCCCATTCTGAACACTGCTCATTCTGAACACACAGCCCATAACACAGTACTCTGTTTCTCTGAGCACAGCCAATAACACAGTACTCTATTTCTCTGAACACACAGAATGGAAAGACAGAACTTTGTAGGAGTCGAAACAAACTCAGATGCTCTGAATTTTCCCTCTTTTCTTTTGCTCAACCTATAGCTTCAGATAGGTCCTGATTCTACTACTCTGAAATGACCTAGGTTGAGCCCTGCAGTTTTATGAAAGAACGAATTCTGTTTTGCACAAATGTAGAGAATGGCACAGCACTCTGAGCACAAAATGATTCATTTTTTAAATTGTAATGAGAGAAGGGTTCTCAACCGGGTATTGAGCCTACAGCTGACCACAGTCAAAACGACTCAACGAAGACAAACAAAAGGTAAACAACCTAAACACATCGAGTAACACTCGAAACGACTCAAAACAAAAATCGAGATAAAGAAAACAATAAACACGACACTCAGACGTATTACAAAGGCGAGAGACCTCTCAGCTCGCGAGGAGCCAGTTTCTTCGAGTATTGGTTCCCACCTTTTCTCATTTGTGATTCTCACATCACTCGGCCCTCAGGCTCTGTTTTTCTGAAAAAGCCATTTTCCTCACTTTTTCTCTCAAGGCACATCTCTCTATTCTTCAATCTCTCATTTTTATCCCTTCCCTGGGCGGTTGATGGATAAACAGGAAGTTGTGGGTTTATGCCCAATCATTTTCAGCTTGCGACTATTTCCTTTGGTGACGTCTAGTCGATGCCCCAGATGAGGGAGTGGAGTATCTCAATCCATTCCAGTTTGTGCTTCGCACTTAGCTTGATACCTCGTTGCTTGGAGAATATTGAGAGCTTTCAGCCCTTTGTTTTTAGCTTCAGTTGTTCCCTTTCTGGCAAATACGGTGCCCTTTCTGGCAAATACGGTGCCTTTTCTGGCAAGTATGTTAACAATGGAGAAAAGACAGAACACCTGACTCAACTGTGCCCCCAGTTCATCATTTTGGCCATTTTTTGTTTTTGCTTTCTACTAAAACAATTTTGACCATTATGAGAGTTAGATTAGCACACTTCTTCAACTTTTCTGATTCAAAATCATGCAAGTTGGATTGTGGGCACTGAAAATTTTCCTTTTTGGGTCCAAGAAAAGGTCCAATTTTAGAAAAATAGAATAATTTTTGAGAAAATTAGTCAACCTCAGTAAAAATTCTCAAAAACTGTTTTTGCAAACGGCCATTGCTCAACGAGCATGGAACCTACTCTTGAGATGCACAACCTGGAATCGGAAGCAATGGAAAATTGCCCCTTGTCTGAACGGCACTGCATGGCAACGGAAAGTTGCCCCTTGTTTGAATAGTGCCGCAGCATACTGTAATCAGTCCTCAAAGTGACGATCACAACCGAACTCTCAGATACAGCGAAGACAAAGATGATCAAAACCATTACATGGACACAATCAATTTGGAAGTGTTTATGGCTGGACTTCAGAACGAAGTCGCCTACGTATCCCAAACATGGGAATCAAGCCTTACGTACTTCCGGTTTAAGGTACACTCGTGTATTAACCTCTCCTTTTACGCTCCAACTTTTGCCAAGGCCACCCTTCCAGGTTTTCAACCTTGCGAGCTCGATTTTTCTTTTCTTTTCATTTCTTCTTTTTGTTCTTTTCCTTGTTTTTCAAACTTTGCTTTTTTTCTTTTTTCTTTTTTCTTTTGTTGCTCTAATTTTTGCCTAGGTCGTTTTTCCGAGTTTTTGGCCCAGCGAACCTCTCAAGGGTAAAAGTGTAGCTTTGTCCATGTCAAATGGTTTTAAGATCTCGAGGCCATCTGCATCCAAAAGAATGGCTGATATTCGCTGATAATGTAGAAGTCAATCCAATGGGGGATTGAATTTGCCCCTAGTGTTATGGATAGGAACTCAGTTGTCCTTCAGGAATAGTTTCTTTTTTCCTCCCTTCTGGGATTTAACATTCTTGCCGATCTTCGTTAGCTTGGGAAATGTCCCAACTTTTCGCTCTTCGAGCACATCTGTAGTTCTTTTGCCCCTAATTTGAGGGGTGCTTCTGATCTAGCTTTGCAAGCTTTCTTCTGACGTCGTCTAACCTTCTTGATCTGACTTTTTTGCCTCTTGTTCGAGGGCTGCTTCGAATCTGGCCACACAGGCCTCACATTGTGGTTGACCATTGAACAATCTGAATCCAGGCTCAAGGTTTGAAAGTAAGGGGATCGAGTCTTGAGGTTGAGAGCGATTCTAAGCTACACAATCTCAAGAGCGATTCCACACAGGTCTTAGCAGGATCGCGCAAAATATTTTTTGAAATCTTTTAAGAAAGTGACTAATCGCTCGCGCTGAAGACAATGTAGAACCAATCTGGATCAAGCTAGGATCCTTCTTAGTACTCATGTTTAACAAACATGATCACATTCATTAAGGGCTTAGCACGCCTCTCTTTCTCTCAATTGATCAAATTTTTGCAAATCCAGAGGAATTCCTTCCTTTTTGTTTTCACCGCAGTGTTCAAAAAGAGTTTTGAAAAACTTAGGTCAATGCAATGATTTCGAGGCACAGAAAAGTAAGTGAAAAGCACTGCCGTTTCATTCAAATTTTCTGGCACAACCGGCGCAAGATAGAAGCAAATACAAGAGTATGAAAATTTACTGTTGTTTCATTCAGATCTTCTGGTGTAACTGGTTCCATGGCAGAAATTGACCCAAAAGAAAGCAAAAAGACAAATACAAAACAAAACAGTGATATCCGAGATAACACCCCCGGAATCACTTGACTCCTATACAATAGGACCGACTCGATACAACAAGACAGACCCGACTGACATAGTACAAAAAGACTGACTATATATAAGACAACAAAATTGACTAAATACCCAAGTCAGATAGTACAAAAGCTAACATTTGTAAATGCTCAAAATAGTGCGTTCCATACGCCACATCTGGAATAAACTGAGCGCCGCTCGCAGGTGGTTCACCCCCTGATCATATACTTGTATTATCCTCGAAGTTCACTGACCCAGTGATGATGGACTTTGCTGAGCTGGGTGGGAGGACAACCCCGTTATCAAACAAATCATGTACTTCGTGGCGAAGATGGAAGCAGTTGTCAGTGGTATGGCCGGTTTGTTGATGGTACGCACAGTACTGGGTAGGGTCATGACTAGATGGAAGACAACTAGGGAGAGGCCGAGGCTCGAGGGGTTTGAGATGCCCCTTTTCAGCAAGAATTTGAAGCGCCTTGGACAAAGGCATGTAGAGGGCATGGAAGACCCTGTGACCTCGGGGTAGATACTTCGAGGTTTGCGGACTTTTGCAGGATGCACTGGCAAAAGGGTCGGCAGGTGCTGATTTGGTTTTCTGATCTTTTTCGGGTGCAGGGTCAGGGTTAGAAGGAACGATTCTGGTTCAACGGTCCTTGTCCCGATTTTTCCCTTGGTTTGAACTACTCTCAATCTGAGTAGAGAAAGAGTCATCCACAGTTTTTACAGCAACAGCGAGCACCTGCTGTCTATTCAGTCCTCCGGCTTTCAAAGCCTCAACAGCCCACAAGAGTCGTTCATAGGGATCGGTGTCCACCTTCACCTTGTCCTTACCACTCGCCTCAGCTTAGTGGAAGGTTTGGGTCGCCATATCAAAGCGGAGCCCTGTTGTTGTCGACATGTCATTGCCGGGACTTGGGATGGTTTTGGGTTGACTGAGTTTGATTATAATTCGTCCTAATAGCGGGGGCTCTTCCGGCATGAAATTCCCGGCATACGATGCAGTCGGTGGCAAAGCCAACATTTCGTAGGCTAAATCAGCCACAAATCTCTGGAGATCGCCAATCATTCCCATCAACTCAAAAGTGGTGGGCTCATGGGTTTGAAATAACTGGGGTTCCCAGATTGGACGTGCGGCCGGTGACCTAGGCGGACGTTGCATCTCAACATCGGTCTCACCCTGTATGGTGATTCCTTGTTTTAGTGCCGCTACCATGACCACAATTTCTTCTGAATTCTGTGTCATCATGAGTCTGCTGAACTGAACAGAGGTGATGTGACTAGTGGCTGACGGATCTAATGAACCGGTAAGCCTTGACTGGCCCTTTTCTGCCTTGCCTCAGCGAAGGAGAACACTGGTTGCTCATAACTGAATCTCTGAACTGAAAGAGAAAACAGGTAGCATCTCAGCCCAATTACACCAGAATAGACATAAGCATAGTTGAATAATTATATTCGACCACTGATCACTGTTCCCCAAATTACTACCCCAAAACTAAATCTAATACCCACAGATATAACTGATTCTCAAAATACTGATGTCTGCAGGCCTGATACCCAGACTTGTAAACTGATATGCACATTCCTGTAGAGGCACACTCTAAAAGCACATAGTAAGCAAATGAGAGCCAAAACACCCCTATGTTGGGGTAGGGTTTCCCTATCCTATTTTGTCAGAAACTAGGGTTTCGCTACGCACATAGTGGTTTCAAACAACCTACAATCGGGTAAGCAACCTATCCTAGTTTGGAATAGTCACTATAGATTACGATATGATCTAGGTCGAATGGTCAAAAAGGGTGCCCCGGTAAAAACTAGGGTTTGTGTTCCCATCATGGCAAAGCCCGCAACCGGTCAGCCTTATGGCACGCTTCTCAAAGTGAGCCTCAGGCAAACCGTTCAGGAATAACATACAGCAAACACGGTGTCCTAGGCGCACCAATGCAAATGCAATGCAAAGAGACACATAAGTCTAGTCAAAATAAGATATCATGAGTTTGAGTCAAGTTCTCTAAGTCCCTAACAAAGTCGCCAGAAACTGTAGACGCGCCCCGAGGGCCTCATGCTTCTACAGTTCGAACTCAAATGTCACGGTTCTTATTCTAATCCCGTAAATTGCAATGCAAGACTGATAAATCACCAAAGAGTTCAAATCCGGCAAATTGTTTTAGAAAACTGATTTTTAAGAAAGAAGTGCCAAACATGGACTGCTTTGCCAGATACAAAGTCGCCACCTAAATATTTTGTATTGGGGAAATTTAGAAAACCCTGACTCGTTGCCTAAGGCCATGTGTCTGTCATCACCAAAGTTGCCTCGGCTCGGGAACTTGGGTACGATTGGAGAAGGTCATCTATGAGCACCCCCGCTCGCTCGATCCGAAGATCGGCCTGTACTAAGCATGATATCTTGTTTTTGAAAACACATGCGTTCTTATTTCGATTATTAGCTAGAATTTACTATGTGATGCGCACAACACACAAGTATAGACTAGATCGCCTAATTTGGAACAAAGCATCGCATATCCATTCATTTGGAAATGGTTTGAAGTTTGCTACTCGCAAGTAGGCTAAAAATGTAGATTTCAATGAATTGTCCCAATTCAAGCAATCCAACCTTCACCCACAGGCATTCGGGCAGTTATATCACATAAGCAATTAGCCTCATGGCAAGCATGCTGTCATGTTAACATTCACATACATGCGAGATGCTAAAGCGTAAACACGCACAGTGTACTCCGAGCCAAAACAAAGAACATGTTAGTAATCAATGTATGATCCAAGTCCATGTTAAGATGGCTAATGCATCACATACAAAATGCAACTAGAATAGGCTCGCCTAGTCTAAAATGGCATGTGAGATACGACAATTCGATACATGTATTCAACTTAGAATTGAAATACAATACAGTTAGTATGATGCACCGAGCCCGGTGCATGTAATACAGATGAATGATGCAAACATGCATAGCATAAGGATGCTAATTGAAACGTGCCCTAGAACTAACCATCGTAAGCAGTTAAGTAAAAGGGAGAAAGAAGTGGGGGTTGGAAGATATGCATTACACACACGCACACTTATTACACAATTGTGCCCTCTCGACGGAGGGACCGAAAGAATAATACAAATTACATAATTAACTAACTAACAAGCTAATTAATTATTACACAACACTTAACTAATTAAGCAAATCAATTAAGCTATGAAAATAGTAAAAACAGCCTCGGGAAGAGGGATGCGTGCGTGCTCGGATGGCTTCGCTCGGAAATCCATCGCCATGTCACATGTTGCCTCTATTTACACTGCACTGTACCTCTGAAAATTGTGCCAATTTCTGACACTTCTGAACCAGCTTGGGGACTTTTTGAGAGTCCATCGGCCAAGAGATAGAGCCATCGGCCATGGGAAATTGGTTATCGACCAAATGTAAAGCTCTCGGCCAACAATGTTTAGCCGACCGGCACTGAAAGTAGCCGACCGGCCATTTCTTCCCGCAAAATGTTGTGTTGCTGTAGCAGAGGACAAACAGAGCATGGCAATACATTTACAAGGCAATGTTTGCACGACCACCCTCCTTATCGTGTTTGAGACTTAAAGGAGTGTAGTCATCGACCCTCGGACCACCAATCACGCATTTCGATGCATGATGGCCAAAGGAGCCGAATGTGCAATTCAATATGGAGTGAAATACACAAAAAAAAAAACACATAAGGGACCCCAACCTCTATCATGCTTGATCAAAAGGCAAGGGATGCAAACATGCAAGCAAAACTAATGCAACATGAAGCATGTCAAGGACAATGCCATACAAGGCTAATGGTAATAAGCATGCCAAATGCAATGCAACCTAAACAAGCATGCAAACATGCAAGGCATGTGGCAACATTTAAGGATAGGCAAGCATGTAACAACATATGGGGCAAGCATGCAACAACATGCAAGGGACAATAGATGCAAACATGCAAAGCAACTTAACAAAAGGGGCATGCCAAATACGATATAACTCAAGCATGAAACAACATGCAATAGGCCAAGTATGCAACAACATGCAAAGCAAGCATGCAACAACATGTGATAAGGGTCTTAAATCAAAATGGACAGCTCTCAAATAGGTCCAAATCAGTGGCCAAAGTGATGAAACAAAGGCATGAAATACACATATAAACATGCATGCTAATGGTCCATTACCTTAAGCATTGTAGAGCAACTTTTAAGAATGCTTAAAAGGAGACAAACATGGATATTAGGCAAACATGTTAAGCTCTGAAATCATGTTAGAAGAGGTGCTAAACCGACAAAAATACACAAGCAAAGCACGCAAGAAAGCTAAAAGCTTAAACCTAGCCTAAGGGTTCAAACCATGGCTATTCAAAGCAAGCCCCAAAGGGCCAAGAGGATCTAAAACAGTCCTAAGGCAGGTCCAAACAAGACCAAAAGCAAGCTCGAAACTAGCCAACACAAGCTAGAACACAATGCCAAAACATGAGGCATGCAAGGCTACCAAAGAGGGTGTTACACTACACCTATCAAAACCAAACATGGCTGTAGACGTCCCCGAACGCCCCGGGAGGGTGAGTCCCGTTCTGTTCATTTGGGGTTACTACAGCTCGGACTCTCAAATTGTCACGGTTCTTAATCTTGAACCAAAGAGTCCAAATCCGGCAAATCGTTTTGAGAAATAGATTTCATTTGAAAAGAAGTGCCAAACATGGACTGCTTTTGCCAGATACAGAGTCGCCACCTAAATATTTTTTATGGGGGAATTTAGGAAACCTTAACTCGGTGCCGAAGGCCACATGTCCGTCATCACCAGAGTTGCCTCGGCTCGGGAGCTTGGGTACGATTGGGGAAGGTCAGCTATGAGCACCCCCTCTCGCCCGATCCGAAGATCGGCCTCTACTAACCGTGATATCCGTTTTTGAAAGCATTATGTGTTCTTATTCCAATTATTAGCCTAGAATTACTACGTTATGCGCACAGCAAACGAGTATAGACTAGATTGCCTAATTTGGAAATAAGCATTGCATATCCGTTTGTTTTGGAAAAATGTTTTAGAATTTGCTACTCGCAAGTAGGCTAAAATACGGATTTCAACGAGTTTTTCCACCTCAAACATTCCAACCTTCACCCACAGGCATCCAAACAATTTATCACATAAGCATCTAGCCACATGGTAAGCATGCTGTCATAATAGCATTCACACGCATGCGGTATGCTAAAGCATAAATACTTACATCGTACTCCGTGCCAAAACAATAAACTAGTTAGCCAACATGCGTGGTCCTAGTTTATGTCAAAATGTCTAATGCAACGCATACGGAATGTAATTAGAGTAGGCTCGGCTAACCTAAGCATGGCATGTGAAATGTAATCAATCGATGCACGTATTCAATTTGGAATTGAAGTACAAATGCAGTTAGCATGATGTACCGAGCCCGGTGCATGCAAGACAAATGTATGGATGCACGCATACATATCATAAGGTATACTAATTTAAACATGCCCTAATCTACCATCATAAGCAGGTAAATAAAAGGGAAGAAAGAAGTGGGGGTTGGAAGACATACACACACTCACCCACACTTATTACAAATTTACCCTCGCTCGGAGGGACCGAAAGAATAATACAGATAATTAACCTACAAGCTAATTAATTATTACAAATTGCCTAATTAGCTAACAAACTAACTAAGCTAGGAAAAACAGTAAACTGCCTCGGGAAGAGAACCCAATGCAATGTGTGCTCTGGTCTTGCTCGGAAGTGCACCGCCATGCATAGGCTGCCTCTGTTTTCCTTTCTTTACTCCTCTGGAGGCTGCCAAAACCTCAGGATTGCTTCTCTGGATACTGAAAAATGTCATCGGCTGGGTAGAATGCTCACCGGCAGTGGCATGTGATCACCGGCCATTGGTGAAGCTATCGGCAGAGGGAGGATTGCCGGTCGGCACTTAGCACTGCCGGTCGGCAGAAAGCTCCTGCAGAATCTACAATTGACAGCAACAGAGGGCAAGGCAGAGCATGGCAATACAATTCAAGGCATATATGCACCAATCATGTCCCTTATCATGTTAATGACTCAAAGGAACATGTTCCTTGGTTCTCGGACCATCAATCGCGCATTTCCATGCGTGATGGCCCAAAAGACCAAGTGTGCACGTTTTGATGTCAAATGCAATGCAAACCAACAAACCAATAGGACTCGACCTCCATCATGACTTGGTCAAGAGGTAGAGCATGCATGCCAATGCAATGCAATCCTAATCATGCGAGCTAGCATGCAACATAGCAAAGCAATGCGAGTGATGTACACTAGGCACACCAACTATGCAAGCAAGCAAACAAGCATACAAGGCATGAGATAATGCAACCGACAAGTATGCAAGGCACGATGTGGGTGTTTAAGCATGTAAACAAACATGTGACTTCGTTCAATCATGCAAGTTCAATTATTCAACAACTCACCAATATGCTACAACATACAAGGAGTACATGCAACAAGCAAAGAGATGGACTTAAACATGATTTGGGCAGCTCTAATAAGGCCCAAAACAGTGGCCAAAGTGACCAAAATAAAGGACCAAATACACATGCACACATGCACATGTTAAAGGGCCAACACTTAGGCACAAAAGGGGAACTCTCAAGCACACTTGAAAGAGGCATAATGTGGACTAATGGCATGCAAGATAAGCATTGAAGATCATGTTAAGATGGTGCCAAACCAAGCAAACAAAATAGACTAAGCATGCAATAAATGGCCCAAGTACTTGAAGCAAGTCAAAGGGGCTTGAACCATGACCATGTCAACCAAGCCTCACAAGGCTAAGGGGACTTAAAATAGGTTCAAGGCAGACCTAGACCATGCAAAGGGGACCCCCTAGATGGCATCTAAGTGGCTCAAATTCAAAGGCATGTACAATGGCCAAAACATGGAACATACTACACAAGCTTTCAAAGCATTAAAGAGGTGTCCAAGGCAAGCATACAAGCATGTCAAAGGGACTGAAATTACATGACAAATGGTCCCAACCCACTAAATTAAGGCAAGGATGCATGCTATACATTCACACACTTAAGGCCAACAAGCCAAAAATGCAAAAGGGCTATACAATGCATGCCATGGCCGACCCAAACAACTATGGA
>NW_021028383.1:243013-296863 GCF_004153795.1 Camellia sinensis | reverse complement strand
GTTGTTTTGGTCTTGTTTGTGCATTCATTGACCTTGTATAAGCTTGGTTCTTTGGCCATCATGCATGAAAATGCTTGGTTGATGGCTTGAGAGCCAAGAGCTATACTCCTTTGAGCTTGAGAAATGATAAGGAGAGTAGAAGTACACACACATATTCCTTGGAATACATTGCTTTGTCTCTTATATGTGCATTCATTTCACATCGAGTCGTGCAATTCGACTCCTCAGCCATCATGCATCGAGATGCGTGATTGGTGGCACGAGGATCGAGGACTACACTCCCTGAAGAGCAGTCACGCATACATATGTGAAAATACTTTGTTGTGCCCCTTTCTTGCTCTCTGTTACAGCAAATCAGAAATCAATAGCCTTCCAGAGCCTAGCATAGCATTCCGGGATTAATTACAAACAAAGGCGAATCGGGGCATCGCAATGGATTTCCGCGCCAGGCAACTCAAGCATGCATCTTTCATCATTTGGAACAGAGCTGAGGCGGTCCATAAGCTTGCATGCTAATTTACTTGCTTTCCTAGTTAAAATGGTTAATTAATTAGGGTTTTGTACTTATTTGGACTGTAATTATTATTCGGACTGTATTATTTATTCGGACCCTCCGAGCGAGGGCACAATTGTAATAAATGTGCATGCGTGTGATGTATGTCTTCCAACCCCACGTCTTTCTCCCTTTTATTTACCAGCTTATGATGGTTAGATTAGGGCATGTTTCAATTAGCATACTTATGCTTGCATGTTTGCATCATTCATCTGTTTTGCATGCACCGGGCTCGGCGCATCATACTAACTGCATTGTATTTCAATTCCGAGTTGAATACGTGTTAGTTGTAGCATTTCACATGCCATTGTAGAATAGCCGAGCCTATTGTAGTAGCATTTTGCATGTGTTGCATTAGGCATTCCAGTATAGTTAGGATCATGCATGGATCTCTAAACATAGCTTTTGTTTTGGCTTGGAGTACTCGGTAAGTTTTATGCTTTAGCATCCTTGCATGCGTGTGAGTGACTACCATGATAGCATGCTTACCATAAGGCTAATTGCTTATGTGATATAACTACCTGAATACCTGTGGGTGAAGGTTGGGTTATTTGAATTGGAATAATACATTCGCTGTGAGTTTTAAGCCCACTTGAGAGTGGCAAATCATCTTGTTTTCTAAGCCCACCCGAGGGTGGCAAAACCTGCATTTTAAGCCTACTTGCGAGTAGCAAACCATTTTTAAAACAAACATGAGATGTGTTAGTCCAATTCAGGCGATCCGGTCTATATTTGTATGTTGTGCGCATCACATAGTAAATCTAGGCTAATAACCGGAATAAGAATACATAATGTTTTCAAAATTTGATATCATGGTTAGTAGAGGCCGATCTTTGATCGGGCGAGCGGGGGTGCTCACGAAGTGACCTTCCCCAATCGTACCCAAGTTCCCGAGCCGAGGCAACTTTGGTGATGACGGACACGTGGCCTTAGGCAACGAGTCAGGGTTTCCTAAATTTTTCAAAATAAAATATTTAGGTGACGACTCTATATCTGGCAAAGCAGTCCATGTTTGGCACTTCTTTCAAAAAATCTGTTTTCAAAAACGATTTGCCGGATTTGGACTCTTTGATGATTCATCGGTCTTGCATTGCACTCTGTGAGATTAGATACAGGACCGTGACACAAATTGAGTCCGAACTGTAGTAAGGCCCAAGGGCGCGTCTACAGCTAGATTGCATGGTAGCTATACAAAACAATGTAAGCATGACCAAAACAATGAAAAACAGAGCTCAAACATGTTAAAACAAGGCTAGAAGCTTCATGGAGTTAAGCCAAAACATGCAAGCATGACAGTCTAAATGCTAGATACATGTTAAGGCAAATGAGAGGATTGCAAGGTAAGTATATGGTGCATGCAAGAGACCACTAAACCAACTTTAAATAGAGGTAAATCATGGCAAAACAACACCAAATACTTGCTGAAATGAAGCTAAAACAAGCTAGGCATACAAGCCACCAACATAAGCCACTTATGCGAGTATTCAAGATGACAAGAAGAGGGGATGACCCTCTCCTATTTAGGACACCAAAACCACCTCTCCACCACTAAAAATCTTCTGGATTTCAGTGGTAGAGAGGCCATGCAAAGCCCAAAGCAAGGGCCAAAAGGGATGGCCTAAAACAAGGCCTAACAAGGCCTTGGAGGGGGTAAACAACCCCAAACCTCAAAATGACCTTAAACAAAGTTCAAAAGCAAGTAAAAATAGAACTTTTATCAGTTAATAGCTAAGCTTAAAACAATAAGCAAGAAGGGATAAAAGCCTAAGCAAGAAAGGGGTATCTAAAGCAAGAATGCTCACCCTTGAAGAACACCCTCAAGAACACAACACCAGCACCTTTCTCTGATCAAAACCACTCCAAGAACCCTAACAACAACTCCTTAGAACCTCAGCAACCAAGGATGGTGTAATACTAGGTGTTTGTGTGCAATAGTGTGAACAAAATCACTTTAGGTCACAAATACACACACAAATGATAGAGATAGGGAGATATAGAGATAGAGAGAGATACAACTTTTTCTAACCCTAATTTCAGAACCTCTGAGAAGGGAGGAGGGCCTCCCCTCTTATAGAAATCCAATTTGCAAAGCTTCTTGGAGAAGCTAAGCAAAGGGAAAATCCCTCCATACACGTGTATGGAGGGGGTTAATTATGGATACCAGCTGTGCCAGCTGGCACAAAATATCTGCATAAAGCAGATGAACAAGGTTCGGCCACCAAAAAAGGCCGATCGACCAACATAAGTGCCGGCCAACCAAATATAGTGCTGATCGGCCAATACTTTTGGCCGATGGAAAGAAAACAGGGCCGATGGCTTCAAGCCTTGGCCGGTGGGTTGAGGGTATGGCAAACAAGCCACCCTCTTCCCTTAGAAGCAAAAACACAAGTGTTTGGTCCACAACCAAGCACAAAACAAACAAGTTGAGAGATCTTGAGGCAAGGCGCGTAGTCGAGACCTTCGAGAACTCAAAACGAACACGAGCATGGATGATCATCGAATGTTCAAACGATGACGTCCAAGTCTTGAGGACGGTCAAAAATGGGGTGTCTACAACGAGCTCTTAGCGAGAGGCCCTGTCACTCGTTGTCACTATCCTTTTCTTGCCAGACCTATTTGTGATTTCAATCTTGTGGCCTCCAACTTGTGTAGTACACCCAAAATCTAGATCAAAGGGGCCTTAATCAAGCAAAATGACCTCATCCCCCACATTTGGTTGCTCAACCTCATCGTCTATGCCAATATCATTGTCACCACCCACAGTTTAGAAATTAACCAAGACCAAGGATATATCGTGTATTGCATAGATCACCAGTTACCTATCAATCTAGCCACCCTCATCATCCAAAAGATGATTACGACTTTTGGGAAAAAGACCTTAGTTTTTCTGTCATAACCCAAACCCGCCCCTATAGGTTTAACATCGTAACCGGCCAGTAATCCGTCTTTACCAAAGGCCTGCTTATCAATAAGACAATAACACTAATAAAAGGGGCTGGTAGAAGCCAATCAATGATAGAAATTATCGTCCAATGAGTTATGAGGACTTAAATAAACAAAGCAAATTTCACATACTTGTGATTACAAAAACACTTAAGTCCATCACACATGTGTACAAAACAAAACACAAGCTAGGGAATTAAATCCCATTGCCAAAAATAGTTAACAAAACTCAATAAACACTCTTATCTCTTAAACACATGTAAAAAAGATGAATCTAAATCACCCAATAAGCCCTGACATGCAATAGTTTGGAACCTCCCAATGAGGCACAGTAGTTGGCTTGACAAAAATAGGTTTCAGGTTGACACCACTAAACTTGATTCGGTGCTCGATCACCTACATACATATAATAAACAATCAGCTAGAGCCCAATGAATAACAACTGTGTAAAAGGGTTATGAATGATGTCCTTAAAATAATTGAAACAGTCAATCACCAATAGATCAATTTCTCAATCAATGTTTCATATCATATCAATCATTTCAATTCATTATAATAGTCGTACGTGGTACATCCAATAGCAAAACAATCGATAGGTCTTAAAGACCTAATAATCATTTGATGGACATCAATGCAATAACAATAGTTCCAAAAATTGGAACTGACAGAGATCTTTGTAACAATAACAATAACAATAACAATAGCAATAGCAATAACAATATGCTATGGATGCCACGAGTACAGTTCGTAAAATAGGACAATCATTCATCAGTAAATATTATCATTTTAGTAAAACAATACATTTTTATCAATCAGAAAATAATTATAATTGAATATAGCTTTACAACAGTGTTACTCACAGTGGCTCCCTGAAACACGTGCTAAAAATGCACTAAAGATATGGGCATTCAACCTAACCAAACAAATTCAAGCACAACAACTCAATACACAATTCAATTATTCAGTCAGTTCTACTCAGTTCGTTGTTTACTTAATCAGATTCCATTCGTTGTTCACTCGTTCGATTTGTTCTTTTGTTCTATATTTCATTCGTGTTCATGAGATGCGAATACACATGAAAAACACTTTAAAACCATGCAAATAGAGGCCTAGAAGGTAGAAAAGCAGAGCGAAAAAACAAAACCGGGACTGCCCTTAAAACTGCACGTACGGGGGCACTGGCCGCACGTGCGGAACCATCACCGCACGTGCATTTATTTCAGAATGCACGCTCAAACTATCCTATTTTCCATACGTGCAGGCCTCACTCCCGCACGTGCGGTTCTATCTAGAACCAGTCCAAAAATCTGTCTTTTGTTTGGAATACAATATTTTCAAAATCTAACTCCAAATCCATATATTTCAAGGCTCAAAATTCATAAAAACATGTTGAATTTACCATCTATAATTTCAAACAAAATCATACTTGAACTTGAAACTCAAATTCCCTGAAAATAGTTCAAACCCTTGAATTAAAACAACATTTCCAAATCAAGTTCTTAATTTCCATGAACTCATGACTTTCATCATTTTTCTTCAATGTTTATGTATAAACACTTCATGCATATAAAAATCTAGTCTAAATTCCTTTCCATAGCTTTCAAAATATGAGATTGAACTTCAAAATAACTCAATTCTAGAATGCATGTGACATATAACTTCAAAATCCAACACATTCATGCATGTATGTAGGAATCTTCATTTTCTTGCTTAAAAACATGCAAATGATAACATATAAGGCATGAATCCAACTTAAAAACATATAATCTTCGAGATTTGAGAGTTAGATTGTTACCTAGGGCCTTCAATTCCACTTGATCTTGCACAATCTAGATGATCTCTAGCAAAACCTTGAGCTTCTTCTTCAATCTCTGCTCTTTCACTCGCTAGATTCTGGTTTCTCTCTCTCTCTCTCAAGAATTTTCTCTCAGATTTTCTTTCGAAAGGACGAAGTTGAGCTCAAAAATGAGCTTTAAGTCCTATATATATGTAACAAGTCCGCGGGGGACCTCGCTACAGTTCGGACTCAATGATAACATATAAGGCATGAATCCAACTTAAAAACATATAATCTTCGAGATTTGAGAGTTAGATTGTTACCTAGGGCCTTCAATTCCACTTGATCTTGCACAATCTAGATGATCTCTAGCAAAACCTTGAGCTTCTTCTTCAATCTCTGCTCTTTCACTCGCTAGATTCTGGTTTCTCTCTCTCTCTCTCTCAAGAATTTTCTCTCAGATTTTCTTTCGAAAGGACGAAGTTGAGCTCAAAAATGAGCTTTAAGTCCTATATATATATATATATCTAGCTTTAGGCTTAATACAATAATGAGAGCCAAACACAACTTAACGAATCAAACGGAATAAATTGTTAATTAAGCTTTCCAAATGGAACTAAAAATTCTCATTAGCATATCTATGTACTCAATTTCAGTTTCTGAACCCATTGAGGCTGTCAATTTCAGTTTCAAAGCTGTAGCCCCAATAGATAGTTTTTTCCAATTCAGATAGATATTCTCAAATTAAATCATATTAACTCATAATTAAATAAAGATAATTGTGACATTCATTTTGGGGCCGTTACATTTACCCTATGGCTGTCTTATAAACCGTCTTCTCACCAAACTCAAGGTCCCTACTTTTGATGAAGATGAGTTTGCTTCCTTGACTAAACCTTTCACCAAGAAAACCATTTCTCAGAGTTGGGCTCATGTCAAGGGGGAGTTGTCTGGGGTGGGAACTTCTGGTGCAGGTGATGATCTCTTAGCAGAGGAGGTCGAGATTGATGTTGTTGCGGTGGGTGCGGAGGAGGTTAATGTCCATCCCCGAACCATTCGTGGCCAACTACGCCAGTTTAAGCAGTCCATGGTATAGAGATTGGATCACATGGATGCTTACCTTGATGCCTTTAATGGCCAACTCAGACATCTTGAGCAGTCTGCTGATTAGACTACCGTTCAGCTTGGACAAATCATTTCTCTCCTACAGATGCGGCTCTCTCCTTCTCCATCCCAGTGATTCTTGGAAAGTTTTTCTTTTCTTTTTTTTTTCTTATTTTCTTGCTATTTTTTTCTCTCATGGACTATATATCTTTTTTTTGCTATCTATTGGTTTGTCTCTCCCGGACAAAAAGGGGGAAGTGTTTTTTGGTTTTAGCAACTGGCAACACATAGCTGGACACACATATGTGTTGGAAATAGACTTAGTTTTATGCTACTTTGATAAAGACATAGTTTTGGGATGCTCCCTTAATAGATATATGGATTTTTTTTTTTTTTTTGGTGGCATCCATTGGAGTTAATATTTTATTTCCACAGTTTTGGTTTGTGTTTTTAACAGGTGGCTTGTTCAAGGTGTTTCTAAACTAGTTCGGCTGGGTTTTTTGTTTTGTAGTTTTCGTTTTGTTTTGTAGTTCTTGTTTCACTTGGTGTTGTGCCTAATGCGTGTGTTTGTTAGGAAAAAATGTTAGAAAGCTTGTCCAGGAATTGACAAAGGAGAAGATTGTTAGGTCCATACATATTGCCAATTCCACGAACAAACTTGGTTTTCAAAGTTATATTTTTTCCTCTGTTTTTAGCTTTACCGCTCGAGCTGTGAAAGCTGCGTTCGAGCAGAAAACCTACACTCTTAGTAGTTTGGCTTGTCTGCAAAAGTATTGGGAGTTGTGTTTTTATGCTTGAGCGAACATTCCAGCGCTCGAGCGTATATCCTTGTTTAGAAACATGCGTTTAAGTCACACCGCTCGAGCGGCCATTCCTACGCTCGAGCGGTGATCACGAATTTCACTGCTATAAATTTGTGATTTAATCAGTTTCTAGGGTACAGCTTCCAAATCTTCTTTCAGGGAATTAGGGTTTTCTTCTAGAGTGTCTTTGCTAGTTTTTTTTTATGTTTGTTTGAGTTTAACTCATAGTTTGATAAGTTTATATCAAAGGATTGTTTGATTGTTCAACACAAGAGTGTTCTTCTTCGGTGAATTCCAGAGATTCAAGCACGGAGTCTTTAAAGGAGTTCGAAGTTGCTCGTGGTCGTTGATTCGACATGGATTTTGTGGATTCAACATGAAGCTGCTCAACTCCGAGACGAAGGTGTTGGTGAAAAAGACACAGATTGTTTAAGACAAGTTTATAAAGGTTAGGTAAATTGTTTGGTAAACTTGTGTTTTTTCTTTCTTCTTAGTGGATTGACTAGTGGTGTTACGCCCGTGGTTTTTTTATCACAATTAGAGGTGCTCCAACTATGATTTTTTCCACGTAAAAAGCACTTGTGTCGATTTATTATTTGAGAAACAACAATCTAAATCACTTTCGTACGTGCTTGATGATTTAGATTGTTAGTTTTGGTTGTTTGGGAATTGTTGCAATTAAATCTGTTACGAATCACGAATCACATATTTTTTCAAATACTATGTATGAATTTGCAAATATTCCAATTTACTTAGTTTGCATGCAAGTTTTACAACAATCAACACAACCCTCCACCGGTTGTCAAAACAATTAATCTCTATTCGAAATGTAAATTTCAAGAGACAATGTACAATAAGAGAATAGGCAAGCTCCCACCTAGAAAACAATCATCATCTAAGAAAGTCGATAAGAAAACCATCTGCTTGGGAACAAATGGCTACCATCGTTAGCGGCGACTGATCAAACTTTCAACTCTACTATCCATCAACATTTGAGTAAGGCTTTTACCATCCTCTCTGACCTTTCTGATTTCAACTGGGTTTTGTGATTTGGGGAAAGCCAAGACTGGGAGCTGGTCCTGATTTTCCCAGTTAAAAGTTTTCGCACTTCACCCGCCTCAGTGAAAATGTATTGGCACAAGGAGGAAATAGAGGTTGGATTCCGGTAGTGAGGCGGTGGGTAGGAGGTGGAGCTCAAGGCAAGGAAGCTAAGCATGGACTATTCACTGTATTTGTGGATAATTTACCTACAGCTATGAATGCTAAAACTCTGTTCAAACTTTTCACTCAGTTTGGCATAGTAAAGGATGTCTTTATACCCTTTAAAAGAAGGACAGTGACAAACTTAAGATTTGGATTTGTGAGATTTGATTGGCCCTGTAGCAGCAGACGTTGCCATTCAAAAAGCGAATGGTCTGTTGGTAGATGAAAGGGTACTAGAAGTTAAAAAGCAACCAATAACAGGAGCAACAAAGATGAACAGAGTAGGAGAGAACCCTATACCATCAAAAGACTGAAACTAACAAAAACAGGGATGAAATTCCTTATACAGGCCTAAGATCATTCGCTGAAGTATTAAAAGGGGACACACCCACTGTGGCTGGGAAAGCCAGTTTGACCATAAAAGCCAATGAAGATGGTCATGGATGGCTCTATGATAGTGCAATAGTCAGGCTTAATACTAAATACTCTACTATTAACATTGAAAATGTCCTGAAATAGAAAGGTTTGGATCAGGTAATGGTCTAAAAAGAGGGAGGACGGGATATAGTATTAACCTTCAAATCTCAAGAGGAGTTGAAATCAAATATTTGCAATATCAAAGAATGGTTTAAGGATTGGAGTCAGTTTATGGTGGAATAGAAGCCAGGATTTTATCTTGACCAAGAGAGATGTGTGGAGAAGAAGGATTCATGTAGCCAACCCCATTTGATGGGACTTAAGGCTTGGCTTGGTTTGGTTTGGTTTGGTTTAAGAGAGATGTGTGTGGTTGAGATGTTTTGGCATACCCTTAAATCTCTGGAATAGGGGCACACTCAACAACATTGGAAGCATGTGAGGTACTGTTCTTAGCTTGGATGGAGATATTTGTCAACCAAAGTCCTTCTCCCATACCAGAATCAGAGTAGCTACGTCTTGTATGGAGATTATTAACAAAACTTTATTTTTGGAGTGCAAGGGTAAACTATATCCCATTCTTGTGTGTGAAGATCATTTAGCAGAAATTAGTATCATGAAGCACAATGGCTTGGAAGAGTGCAGCTCCAAAAAAATCTGTGGTAGTGTTGTCGAAGGATCAATTCCAAAGGAGTGTTACAAGGAGAAGGAGGTAAAAAGTGTGATGGAGGTAAACACAGTTGTTGAAGAGTCAAAGTGGGATGAAGGTTTCAGTAGAGAAGAAGAAGTATGTACCAAGAAGGGAGAACAGAGGACAGGGCCTAGTCATTACCATTTGGAGATAAGGTGAACATAGTTGTAAAGGAGACCATGTTAGAGGAGTCAGTGCATAGACCAAAATTTAATGTTACCAGAAGCTTCAGTGGATCTAGAGATGGAATTGGGCTTGGTATCAATCTTGAAGTGGATTTGGCCCAAGCACTCAGTAAGAATTTAAATGAAAAGGGATTTCTGAGCCTAAATCATTCAGGCTTAGGTAGGCAACCTGCTTCTGTCCCAAAACTCCTGCAGAATGAAAAGAAAAAAAGAAAGAAGAAGGTTCAGCTAGAGGGGTTCACCAGCTTTGCTAGACTTCATGAGCATAAAGCTGCAACAATCAGCAAGCACACTTTTAAGTCTGTCATCTTCAAACCAGCAGCAGCTGCGATAGCACATTCAGATCTGTCTGAGGGTGTTACTAGTCCGAACAATATTCTTCTCAATGAAGCTAAAGCCACTATACAATTGGGAAAATCTCTTGGCATCAATTTCAATAGGACAGAAGATGATGTTCTGAACAAGATTATTGAGCTAGAGCTAAAAGACAAAGACAGATCCAAATAGGAGGGTTAGGTCTAAGAAAATGTAGGATGGCAACAAGTAAGAATAGCTGGAGCATTCAGTGGGTTCTAAACAACTGTTAAGCTAATTTTTGTGTGGTGGCAACAAGTGTTTGTGGTCTTGTGAGCTAGTGTTGGTTTCTCACTAACACTTTGCTTGGTTTCCTTTTTTTTCCTTTTTTTCTTTCTCATCCTTATTGATGTATTCTCATATGTAATGTATGGTTTCTTCATAAATAAAGATTTTCTTTGCTGATCCAAAAAAAAAAACAAAAGAAAAGAAAAGAATAGTCAACAATTCCTATCAATATCAACATAATAAATAATTCTCATCCTCTCTCAAGAGGTCAATGTCTTCAATTTAATCAATGTTTAAAAGAAACCCAAAATTTCCAATGTTCTCAACAACATTTTCCTCAATCTCATCCTATTGAATACACACTTTCAATTTCACATTATTCATAAAACATAAGTTTTAACACTTATAATTTCTCATAAATTTAACCATAAAAATTTCAAATTCAACATCTCAAGTTTTTAGGGTTTTATGAAAATTTGGGGATTTCTCATTTTAAAAATACATTCCTTAATTCCATTAGTCATAAAATAACCATACTCAACTAATAGGAAATTCTTAAAAAGAATTTGAGAACTTTCCCCCTTTTACACAATAAATGCATCTTTAACAAAAACTCTAATTTCTTCAAGTGTTATACTATCAAAATATCACATAATAATGCTAAAACACATGCAGAAATGTTTAGAAAATTCCTACCTCAAAAGCTAGAGAGGAGACAATCAAAAATGCCAATTTTTGACGTTGCTAAATTTTGATCTCCATTACAAATCTGTTCAACAACAACAACAGTTTTTTTTATTTGTTCACTCTCGATTTTTATTTGTTTATTTTTATCTCTATTTGTCCAAACTTTTTTTTTTATTTGTTGCAATCAACAACAACAACAATCTCTATATGTGCTCTCCTCACCATCTGTGATCCCAATCTTACATACTGATCTGCTGAACAACTCTGGGAAAAAAGTTTGGGGGAAAAAATCTGTTTGGTTGCTGAGAAAAATTTGTTCAATTATTCCATAAATCGATACACTTTAATGAGATGTTCAAAGTAATGATAATGTTTGGAAAATCTCGGTGGCTGGTGGCCAAACTTCCAACATTATCATGCTGAAAATTAGACTTTATTGGTGGTTGGTGGGTAAACTTCCAACATTATCATGCTGAAAGGTGGCTAGATGTAGTAGACATCATTATTAGGCTAATTCTAGGGTAGAATCTTGCCAAATAATAATATTGGCATTTGAATTTGGTTTCCCTTTTCTTTTGTAATATTTTTCAAAAGGAGTTGCCAAATCATTTGCAACAAATCTGGGTTTTGCAGGGTTTACAAGTGCAATTTTACATGAGGGAGACACTGGATCTTTCATTTTCAATTATCAAATGCACACATTTAAACATAATTGTTATACAAAATTTGTCACAAAAACAACGCGAAAACAACATGCTTGAGCAATCATATCATTCATAATAAATTTTATGTATGCATTTTATATTTACATGGCATTACTCATTCTATTTTCCAACAGTGCGCTTTTTGAAAACCTTATCAATGAAAACAGCTCTGCAATTTATAGTGCTGATAGTGTTTTGTTTATTTCTTGGTCTAAAACCAAAAATGACGCAAAAATACAAAGGCAGTTTTTAAATTTTTTTTAATTTTTAATTTTTTTTTTAAAAACGAAAATACAAAGACAGTTGGGTTCATATAATATGGTTATTCCCCAACACAAAGTCTGCTTTCTATTCTAGGAATTGGAAAAGGTTATGGTCTATTTTTCAAAACATAGGGACTTTCATATAATTGCGGATCCAATGGCAATGATTGCGGAATGTATATTTAAAAAATAATAAATTATTTGTTTATATTCAATCTATAGAAAATTTGTAGCTCAAAGTAATCTTGGATTGGATTTATATGCAGTTTTACAATTTATGATGAAATTAAATGTATTACTTCAAGAGCTAAATGATTATATTTGTGTGTTTGTGTAAATGGTTTGTTAATGTGAAAGGACATGTGCAAAATGACATTCGTCATATATATGTTATACCCTTTCTCCCCATAATCTTAAATTTCCTTAAGCATTGTCTTATTTTCTAACTCTCACTTTCATGTTCTGTTTTCTTTTGTCGCAGGTCCTCAATTTCACCATCTTTAAATAGAAGTAAAGGTATACCTCCCTTCCTCCTAGCAGTAGCACTGACAGGTGTGCTAATTTATGTGCGTTCCTTTGCTTTCTAATTGATAGCAAGGCACTAGTGGGTGTGCCAATTTATTTATTTGCTTGTATTTTATTTCTTTTAATTGATACTAGGGCACTGGTGGGTATACCACTTTATTTCTTTGCTTTCTTTTAATTTATGGTAGGGTACTGGCGGGTGTGCCAATTTATTTATTTGTTTTCTTTTAATTGATAGCAGGGCATTGGTGGGTGTGCCAATGTATTTTTTTGCTTTCTTTTAATTGATAACAGGGCACTGATGGGTGTGTCAATTTATTTATTTATTTATTTTTAATTCATAGTAGGGCACTTGCAGGTGCGTTAATTTACTTGTTTGCTAGTATTTGTTCTCTTTTAATTGAAAGCAAGACAGTGGCGGGTGTGCCACTTTATTTCTTTTCTTGTATTATTGTATTTTGGAACCATATTTTTGCTTCAATCTTTTTGAACAACAAGAATTATATAAACCAAAGCTTAATTTTTCTTTTTATGTTTTTTTTTCTTCTAGTTTTTTTTTATTATTATTATCAACAATTAGATAGCTGCATTTTTTTTTTCTTCTATTGTGAAGATAGTGAACTTTAATACACACACGTGCACACACAAAAATAGACACTGGAGGGTGTCAATTTATTTGTTTGCTAGTATTCGCTCTCTTTTAATTGAAAGCAAGGCACTTACGAGTGTGCCACTTTATTTCTTTGCTTGTATTTGTTGTATTTTGGAACCATATTTTTGCTTCAATCTTTTTGAATAAAAAAAAAGTATATAAACCAAAGCTTAATTTTTCTTTTTCCTGTTTCTTTTTTTTTTTTTTCCCTTCTAATTTTTTATCAACAATTAGATAGCTACATTTTTTTTTCTTCTATTGAGAAGATAGTGAACTTTAATACACACATGTGCACACACAAAAATAGACAAAAATTGAAGCCATGAGGATATGAACTAAGGTAAAGAAGAAAAATAAAATTGAATATAGTTAAGGGAGTAATGTTGACTTTAATCATAAATTTGTGTTGGATGTAGTCCCCCAACCCAACCCCTCCTTCCTAAAAAAAAATGATAAGAAAAGAAAACAAATCAGCACATGTCTTTGGTAATAGGGAACTTGTTATGGAGTCAGAAAAAATATAACAATTCTTTGAAGATGGGGTGCGGAATTTCCTAAGTTAAGTACTCATACTAATATTTACAAGAAATATGTCATTGTTCTAGTTCATCTGTATTAATTTAATAAAATGTAGAAAGTTCAGGGGGAAAGACAAAATCTCACCAATTTTACAATTTCAGAATATAGATATTTAGAAATTGGGTTGGCTGTAGACGATTGGATCTTTCTATTTAACATTGTGAGATGTAAAATTGATATGAGAATAGTATTTAGGGTAATTATTGATGACTTTAGAATATAATTACAATTTTATTTGCTTTTCCAATTTCTAGGAGATTGTCAAAGCCAAGAGGAAGCGTGGGGTAATTAGTGGCAGAGTAAGGGAAATCAAAGTCAGTAGCATAATATACATGTTAAAGTTACACATTGCAACATATTTTTTTCTTTTTTTTGACACAAGTTTTCTACCCCCTTCACCTTCTTTGTTGAGTTTCCTAGTTAGTGGAATTTGCTTCCTTTTTTCCTTTGTTGGAGGTGCATTTAATGGAAAATTTGTAAATGTTGAAATGCATCTATGAATTTCGTAAATGTTTAAATTAGTGTTCATCTTCATTCGGGGTTCCTGTGCATCATGAGCCCCATTAGTTCAATGTAGTTGCTTGAGTCCCCTATTCTCTCCAACACAAAGGTTATGTATTTTTCTTTTCTTTATTTGCTTTAAATCTCTGACAAGTACTATTAATTTTAGTATCGAGGAATCGAATCTGGTGCGCAGATTCCGTTTACGCTCTTTTAGTTGCTTAGAAAATGGGGAAAAAGATGAAAAGAGAAACAAAATTTTGATTTACTTGTGTAATATGAACCAAAGGTTATCAAAGTGAATTGCAAAAATTCACTATACGAATAAAATTTGTGAAAAAGTTACACTCTGCTGTGGTGGCTGAATCAATTACTATACGAATAAGTTGACTTTGGGTCTTTGCCAATTGTGATTTAATTTCTTGTTTTCTGATATTATTTTGGTTCCTTTCCAATTGAATTATGAAATTCTACTGCTGTTTTGATTTATTTTTTTTTTATTTTTTTTTTGGGTGTTCTATTTTGTTTGTGGTTGTAAAGGCTTCTTTGTAGCATTGATTTGGATTAGGTGAAGTTGTATTTTATTTTGAAGGTGTATCATTGTGTTATTAATTATTTATGTTCAAATTTATTTCTTTTCCTTATTAATCAAAGTACAAATAACATTAGGTGATGGTGGTGGAGTTGCGGCGGTGATGATAGAGTGGTGGTATTCAATTTGTTGGCCCTTAGTTTTCTTCTAGGAGCATTTTATCTTGGTCATTAGATAACTTACAAGGAGGAAGAAGAGCGCAAGCATAAAAACTATGACAATCATATATGGCAAGATATATTAGGTTTGCAAATTTTCTATTTGGAGAGAGGAAAAGAATCCAATCCAACGGCACGATAATTGTTAACTTCTTCAACTGTATTTTTTTGGTCAACATTTCTCTTTTGATGCTTAGATGGAATATTTGGATGCACTTTTGTATATATTTTTTATTCAAATTTTAACTCTTCCAATGATAAAATTTTCCGATGATAAAATTTTGATTTCGTCCATAATTTTGATGACTAAAAATAACATTAATCCATTAAAGCACTAATAAGTGCCTCTTACATTTCAGATAACCTTATTTCATTAAAGCACTAATTTACATTTTCTCCCAAATAAACGAAACATTAGTGTCAAAAAGTGTAGACCACATTATTGTTTTAATCAAAATTAGAAGCTTAACAAATGGTAATCACGAGGTAATACCATCTTACGTACATGTAAATGAAATAAGTGAATAACTCATTTATGTAATGTTGTGGTCTAATTACTACCTATCGTATGATATTTGAATTCTCATTAATTAATGTCATCTGCAACCTTGTGAAATACAAATCATTACAGGAAAATATCATTTTAACTCTTAAATTATCACTAAAAAAATAATTCAATTTTTATTCTTTTAATATTATTAATTTTATATTTAAACTATTTGATTTTAGATAAATTTTACCTCCATCGTTAGCTTCCGTTTATAATCAAACAGAAATTAATAATGTGACACCCAAATTTCATTTAAAACTTTATTTTACCTCCCAAATTATCTTTAAAATATCAATTAAAAATAAAATTTCAAATAGTGTCACATCAACAATTTTTGTTTAATTATGGTAGAGGTAAAATTGATATAAAATTGAATAATTTAAATATAAAATTAATTCTAAACCCTAAGATTACTTAAATTTAGGCCAAGTTTGGGAAGATCCAAAAAAGCCAAAAAGCTAAAAAGTTACTCAAGAAGCTAAAAAGTTAACACTATTCACCAAAAGTCAACAATTACGGCTGCACAACTCCCAATTCAAATTTTTCCATACAAATCAATTTTTACAATTTTTTATTACACATTTTTCAATAAAAAGTCAAAAACTTAACCCAAACATCCATATTTTCAACCTCAATTTTTTAGTCCAAAAAGACAAAAAGTACACTTTTTTAGTCTTCCCAAACTTGGCCTTAATCACAACCATTCAATTGTTTAATAATGGAAAATAGGCAACCGGGTTAACCGGTTAAGGCCTCTCACTCTTTCATCTCTCTCTCTCCGTTGCTCTCTCCATTTGCTGCTCTCACTTTGTCGGTTCTCCACTTGCTGCTCTCACCGCCTAGGTCTCATCCCAATCACCAGCAACCGAGCAATGAGCATGCACTTCTCCAAGAAGGGACTGCGACTGCGACGGCGACGGCGACGGCGACGGTGACGGTCAGTGTGAGTTTTGCTTTGTCGAGTTCCATTTGAGGGCCAAATGTATTGATGATCAAACCCCAGATGTCACCAGCAAGGACCTTTACAGCTCCGACCACACCGTTGTTCCTATTGATTTCTCTGATTCCAGTTCTGGTTTTGACAATGCCGAACATAGGTCTCTCTCTCTTTATGTCTATGCCCTTCTATTTTATGTTTATATTGTATCTATGATTAAAAATCTTATTATAATGTTATAATTATTCCCATGAATTTGATTTTTGTATTGAGGTTCTAGGAATTTTCATGTATGATTGTTGCTTTGGTTATTAATGTTTCATTTTTGTTGTTAGTGAAAATAAATAAAATAAAATAAATAAATAAATAAATAAAATTTGAAGGGGGGACATGCACAAAACTGAATTGATGAATTTGACTTGATCTTTTTATGTATAGCTTCCTTTGTCATCTCCTTTGTTGTTGGATAGAAATAGAAATGAAAAAAAAGAAAAAGAAAAAAAAGCTACAGCTAAGAAGAGCCAAAATCATCCATGCTCATGTACAGAAAATGGAAAATGAAAAAAGGAGACATAAAGAACATGAAGCTGTGAACTGCTTTTAGTGCTGAGATTGAATTTTTGGCGCCTTAATGTTTGCTGCTGAAATTAAATGTTGCTTGATGATGCTGTGAGGTTGATCATCACATTGGTTTTTTGTTGCTGCTGCTGTGTTGTTGTTAATCTATTGCCTTTGTTTACTTGGCTTTTGGGATGCCTTATGGCAGTTTGGTGTCGTTGGGGTTTAGTGTTGGGCTGCAAGAGTATGGTTTTGTTTTGTTTTTGTTTTTGTTTTTGTTTTTTTTTTCTTTCCTTCCTCTTGCTGTAGTTGGTCTCTTGCAAACCACTTTGTTTTCTCTTGGTGGAGCTTGCACATGATTTTGCTTTCTTTCAACCTAGTTGGGATGAGATGGATATGGATTTGCTATGACGCAATTTTTACTCCTACTTGTTGGTTTTGTTGTACTTCTATTTTATCATTAATAAAGTGCTCTCTTGTTTGCTGATCAAAAAAAAAAACAAAAAGAGAGAGAGAATATGATCATATGCAATTATTATTTTTTATTGTGAGATACTATATTACCTTGAATTGGGTATCACGCTCAAGCTAGTTTTTGGTTGAAATTTGTGTACAAATAACCTTATGTAATTATCGTATTTTGATGGATTTTGTGAGTTTCTTATGCCAAACTCAATTTTATGTCAAATTAGATATTAAATTAATGTGTTACCTTTACTAGTTACATTCCATTACTTCATAATTTTAATAAAATTAATGTTGGGTTTTGTTTTGAGAATACTTGAAGTAACACACCATCCTAGTATTTTGGTTCTTTCTCTTGTTGAACCCACCATAAACACCATTATCCAAATTCGGAATAACAATAGTCAGCTCAGCACCCTTTACTGTTTTGAGTAGATTTTAAATTTTCCAAAGTGTTGTCCCAAGGAACAGAGTGGCCACATAATTACATATAGTACACTAACTCTATATAAAATAGATGATCATATGAGATAGAGAGATTTTGGTTTTGATTTTTATTTAAATGCTAAATGTTGATAGAATTTTACATCAAGTGTTTTACCCTTAAGAATAGTACATGTGGTTTTGTGTTTTTATCAACTTGTAGAGTGTTTGTAAATTTTGTTAAATTGTTTGAATATTTTGATGTATTTCAAGAATGACATCATATGTTTTGTTCTTAAGCCTGCATTGATTTTTCTACTTTCACCATCGTTATTTTTTTTCCCGTTCCTAATTTTTGTGTTCCAAGTTTATTTTCTAGAAATTCAATCTCAACTTCATTATTATGTTTCCAATCTTCTTGGTTGATGCTTATTTATTCAGGGGGATTTACGATTTTGAAAATGGATATTCTATTTTGTTTTTGTTTTTGTTCAAGAGTTCTATGGTTATTCTAGATTGCATGTGTGCACACATAGTAGAAAGGTGGGTAAGTACAAGGTTAGGTGGGTTTGTGATTTGAGACTTCTCTCTTATTGCCAAAATACTCCTAGCTTTTGCCAAGTCAAATGACTATGAATGGGGAAAAAACTGTCCTCAGATTCAACAAGGAAACTTGACTCGGGTAATTATGTTTATTCACTAAAAGAATTACCCCAGAAATGACAAGCCTTATAGAAATTGGAATTTAGAAACATATTTTATGCACTATTACTAGATTAGTCCTATATGTTTGCTTTACGATTTTGAAAATGGATATTCTATTTTGTTTTTGTTTTTGTTCAAGAGTTCTATGGTTATTCTAGATTGCATGTGTGCACACATAGTAGCAAGGTGGGTAAGTACAAGGTTAGGTGGGTTTGTGATTTGAGACTTCTCTCTTATTGCCAAAATACTCCTAGCTTTTGCCAAGTCAAATGACTATGAATGGGGAAAAAACTGTCCTCAGATTCAACAAGGAAACTTGACTCGGGTAATTATGTTTATTCACTAAAAGAATTACCCCAGAAATGACAAGCCTTATAGAAATTAGAATTTAGAAACATATTTTATGAACTATTACTAGATTAGTCCTATATGTTTGCTTGGTTCAATACTAGCTGAGAAAAAAGGAATGTGAACTATAATTGCAGCTTCTAATTTCTGACAAATAGATTTTTTTTTTTTTAATTATTAAACTTTTGAAAGAACTTAATGTACTCCCTTTAAAACTGACTTTTCGATGTTACATAAATAAATCCTCCAAAACTAACCTCAAGGCATTCCTTATCAAAGATTTTCATCAAACTAGAAAGGAGATAAACATTACTCAAGTCACACACAAGAAGTGGCTAGGCTTAACCATGGCACCTACGATCATTTCAAAAATCATAATTAAGTATATTTATTTGCTTTGAAGTCTATAATTTGCTCTTAAGTCTCCAAGCTACGACTTGCCTTCACATTTATATTAAAAATCATTTTACTAGCTTCAAGTGCCATGTACTAACTCACATCTTCACTTGTTGTTGCCTTTTGCCGTAGGCCCTCAATTTCTTATTCTTCAGATACAGGCAAATGTGTAATTTTTTTTAGTTCCCATGAGCTACTAGCAGGTGTGCTTTTTACTCTTTTATGTATATAGTGTTCTCATTAGGGAGCTATACTATATAGAGCACTGTCGGGTATGCTAAAATTCTTTTTTGTTTGTAATTGATGCCAGAGCACTAGCACGAGTGTCACGACCCAAACCCGCCTCCTATGGGTTAAGGACGTAACCGGCCAGTAATCCTGAGATTACCTATAGCCTCAAACCAAAATAGACATAACCCAACAGAGTAAAGGGGGCCGAACGGAAGCAATAATAAAAAACTTTGTCCATAGAGCCGTGCTTATATGCATTTCAAGACAAACCATACTCACATACGTTAATAACCCACGTCAAAAGTACAGCACCATAAAATTCTTTTCAAACAGGATCATCCAACTAAGTCAACCCATGACAGACTAATTACAGATATACATAAAGTCCTTGCCAGCAAGACAAAATATAGTTACATAACAAAATGGCAAGGATAGGTCTCGTGCGTGAGACACAAGGCTGACTTTCTCAAAACTCATGTTGTTCCTGGCAGACTTCACTAGGGCTGGGTTTGGACTTCCCTCGGCTCACCTACAAACACGTGAATGAGCATGAGAGATAGCCCAGTGAATAATATTGAATACATAAATTACATAAGCTGTATGAAGAACAACATGCTCCGAACGGCCTTGGGCCCAATGCATATTTCTGCTTAATATATATATACACTTATACAAAATTCAAATCAAATGACTGTAGTCCCAAACATACTGGCCTTTGGCCCAATCAGATTTCCATTCATGTCAAAACGGCCTTCGGCCCATTCACCTATGTCAGAACGGCCTTCGGCCCCTTCATTTACGTCAAAACGGCCTTCGGCCCATACATTCGTGTCAAAACGACCTTCGGTCCATTCACTTAGGTCAAAACGGCCTTCGGCCCACTCATTCATGTCGAAACGGCCTTCAGTCCATTCATTTCTATCAAAACGACCTTCGGTCCATTCATTTCTATCAAAACAACCTTCGGTCCATTTATTTCTATTAAAACGACCTTCAGTCCATTCATTTCTATCAAAACGACCTTCGGTCCATTCATTTCTATCAAAACGACCTTCGGTCCATTCATTTCTATAATGTTAGACTTTTGTCCACAATCCCAATTAGCAACTCATAAAGCTTATAAGGGAAATAACAATTCGACATTGACAAGCTTTCAAGTATCGTTATTACTCACAGTGATCGGCTTGTGGATTCGCCCTAGAGCTTGACCCTACACATTCCATGAACACAAAAGGGTCATTATCAATTCAACCCGTTCTTTAATTTACATATTCCTCTTTAGGCTTTATTCTTATCTCATTTACTCATTGACAATGCTTAACACATGCCTAAGAGTGCTTACAAGTGAAGGAGAACGGAAAACAAAACACAAAACGAGCATATAAAATTTCAGAGAACAGGGTCCCCGCTCGAGCGTGGACTCCCCCGCTTGAGCGAACCCAAGGGGCCTGCAAAAGTACTAGTTACTTCAA
Organism: Camellia sinensis; assembly: GCF_004153795.1. Lineage (NCBI taxonomy): Eukaryota > Viridiplantae > Streptophyta > Magnoliopsida > Ericales > Theaceae > Camellia > Camellia sinensis. Next base: position 275,862 of record NW_021028383.1, on the reverse strand, counting down.
AATTAAGCTCGAGCGTGAGTTAGGGCGCTTGAGCGGAAGGCCTGTTTACAAAATCTCCTCGCTCGAGCGTGAGATATCCCGCTCGAGCATACATCCATTTCTGCAAAAAGTGCTGGGAGCACGATTTCTCCGCTCGAGCGGCCCTTCCCCCGCTCGAGCGGAAGTCAAAATTCTGGAAATTCTAGGTTGTGTTCTTGAGCTTCAAATCGATTTTCCAGCTACATTACTTGCATGCAACGGCTCAAATATCAAATATAATCATACTAACATGATGCAAACCCCAATTCACGACCCAATGAAGCTCAATTCACAATTAATTCACATGCATGCCCCAATCTCCCATCAAACTCATTCTAACATAACAAATTCATACATTCAAGCCCATGTCTTCATAATCTGTACATGCATGTGACGAATTAGCCACGTTCTCAACTTAGATGCACAATTGGTGATCAAAACATGAGTTTCAACTACAATTTACATGGATCATACCCCTTTGAGCTCAAAACATGCAATATTCAAGACAATCACACACATGCATGCATGTATGGGTCTCCATTATAACAAATTCAACTCAGTTTCCTTGTGGTCAAACAATCCCATGCTCTAGACCCTCTTTCAACCTTGAATTCACAAAATGATTGTAAAAAAATTACATGAACTACTCACCAAGGAGTTTAATCTTCACAATCTATGGCAATTCTTGTGTTATCTTCAAGGCATTCATGGATCAAGTGCAAAACTTAGATTTTTCTCCCCTCCCTCTCTCTAATAGCCAGCCCTCCTCTTCTCTTAGAGTTGATTGGCCCAAAATCAATGTAAAGGGAAGGAATTGGTTTTTTTAATAAGGTTTATAATAGCCCCTCTCACATATTATTTCAACATAAAATAATTGGGTACTCAATTCATCAATTAAACCAATTTAATCTGACCTAAATCAATTTTCAATTAAATTTCACCGTAGGCTCTAAAAATTATGCCAATCATAATGGCGTAATCAATTTCGGGTTCCGTGGCCGATAAGGCCTTCAATTTAATTTCCAAAACAGATTATTCAGACAGGTATTCCTACGGTGAACAGATAAGACTTCAAAATCACAAATATTCACATAATGGCACATAAAATCATGCTAAACACATAATCATGCTCAAATTAAGAACCAATTAGCATATTACGGGACAGGGGTATCACAACGAGTGTGCTAAAATTTGTTAATTTGATTTTAGTTGATCGCAGAGTATTGGCGGGTGTGCTTTATTTATTTGTTTGCCTTTAATTGCTAGCAAAGCATTGTCGTAGGTCCTCAATTTCTTATTCTTCTGATACAAACAAAGGTATAATTTTTTTTAGTTCCCATGAGTTACTAGAGGGTGTGCTTTTTACTCTTTTATGTATATATAATGTTCTCATCAAGGAGCTATATTGTGCATAGCACTACCGGGTGTGCTAAAATTCTTTTTTGTTTGTAATTGATGCTAGAGCACTGGCATGAGTGTGCTAAAATTTGTTAATTTGATTTTAGTTGATAGCAGAGTACTCGCCGAGTATGCTTATTTATTTGTTTTATTTTAATTTCTAGTATAGCATTAGTGGGTGTGCTTATTTATTTGTCTTTTTTAATTAATAGATAGCAAAACATTGGTTGGTGTCTTATATTCTTTGTTTTCTTTTAATTGCTAACAGAACATAGGCTGATGTGATTATATTATTACAAGAACACTTCAATCAATTGCGGAGTACTGATGGGTGTAGGGTAGCACAATATTTATCTAAAGAATAATAGAGATAAAGAAATTGTAGGATTTTGCATAGCCAAGAAAACCTCTCCCCTCATTTCATTGCCTTCTAAACTGTTGGTCCTAGCCCTTGGAAATTCCTCCATTCTTGGTCCATTATTGAAGGATAAAATCTTTCATACACCTATCTTAAACACTTGAATCGGATGATTTGGAGCGGACATCGTAGAGACGGCAAACCTTAACAAGAAAAGGACTATATTTTTTTTGTCCTTCATATAGGACTTTATAACTATGAGGAGGTTTTGAAAGTATTATATTTTTTTGTCCTTCATTTAGGACTTTATAATTATAAGGAGATTTTGAAAGTACTATATATAAGGAGATCTGGAAGGCATGTGCTCCTCTTAAGGTGAAAGTTTTCATGTGGATTTTGGTTCATGGGGGAACTTTGACAAATGATTCATTGCAAAGGAGGAGACCTTCATGGTATCTTAGTCCTCAATGGTGCATAATGTGTTGCAAAAGTGGAGAATCTTTGGATCATCTTTTTTTGCATTGTTCGGTGGCGGGGCTTTTGTGGAATCGGGTATTTGGTTTGGGCAATGTACAGTGGGTGGCTCCTAGAGGTTTTGCTGAAATGCTATTATTTGATTTTCAAGTCTTTGGAAGGTCGAAGAGGGCTAAAGTTGTTTGGAGTAGTGTAGTCTTTGCAATCTCTTGGGTCATTTGGTTGGAGAGGAATGGGCATATTTTTGAAGGAGGATCTAGGGATATAGATTATTTATGGGATAGAGTGTGTTATTTGGCGTCTTTTTGGGCCTCGGCAAGTCCTGTGTTCTGAGGGATTCTTCTTTTTTTGATTGCTTCAAATTGGGTGTCGGTTTGTGCTGTATAGTTGTGTAGTTTTGGTTGTCTTTTGGTGTGGTTGTCTTTTTGGATGTATTTTTTCTTTTTCTTTGTGGAGGATGCCTTATCCTCTCCTTTTTGGCCTTGGGCCTTAATAAAATTTATCTTTTTGTTGCTGATTAAAAAAAAAGAAAGTACTGTATATATATATATATGTCCTTTTAACAAGAAAAGGAAGCTAGGAGAGGTTTATGGCCAAATTTTATCTTGGAATCATAAATCATAGCATAATTAATATATAAAATTATATATTATGTGCATGTCTCCACATGTAGTGTGCGAAATTTTTTTAAAATTGCCATGTGCTTGTCGTATTCATGTTGTGTCACATGTCCGTGATTTTTTGGTAGGAAGAGGCAGTGGCTGCATTGCTAGTGACTATCGTGATATTGATATGCCATGATAATGTTCATATAGGTGTCAATCATAACAATATTGATTAATTATTCTCTCTAAAAATCCGTTTGGATTTGTTCCTAGTGACCTTGCTTCTTGTTGTTCAACCTTGGCTTTGCCCTTGGTTGTCTTACCCTTGGTGGCCTTGACCTTGTGGTGGCCTTTGCTTGCCTTAACCTTGGTGGCTTTAAACTTCCTTAGCTTTGTCTTTTGGCCTTGTCCTTGGGGTGGCCTTGCATTTCCTTGCCCTTGGGGTGGCCTTGGATTTCCTTGGGTTTGGATGTGTTGGCCTTGGCTTGCCTTTGCCTTAGATTGCCTTTCCTTTGTCTGGCCTTGCTGTGCTAAAACTAGTTCATTTGCTTTTGCTGGATAGTAAAGCATTTGTCAAAACTTCATTATGTATAGGTCTGGAATATTCATTTGTGATCCAAGCTTTACTTGATAATTCCAAGATATGGTCTATGCTTCACTTTTGGCTTTGGATCTTGATTTTCTATTTCAGTTGTTTGATATCTTGTTATGGCATCAAACGAGTTTGGATAATATATACACATGCATCTAATATGACTTAATAGTACTTACTTTCAGGTACAAAATTTTAATAGGAATTCTTTTAATAGTACTTTATGTTGTGTTTGTGAAAGGAATGTAAATTTTGGGCATAGTATAATGCCCCACACAGCCACATTAGAATCAAGAAGCTCTTTAATTCCTATAGAGACTCTTCAATTGTTTGGTCTAACCTTTGGTTATGTTTACAGTCCTTTATGATTTGTCGGTATTAGATCTTTGCTCAAATGTGTTTGTCTACTTTGTTTTATCGCATACCTTTAGATTTGAGTTATGAACCCTTGCTTTAGAAAATCAAAGGAAGCTACCAAGGAGAGTTACTGATTTTAAAGAGGGGTTAAAGAGAAAAAAATAATAGTTGGCCAAGGTTGGTGGTGTGTTTTCCTATACCTAATATGAATCTTCTCCTTGATATTTGGCTTTTTTTCTTTTTTTTCTTTTTTTGTACAAGTTTTGGATCCTAAAACTTTGTTGTCGTTTACTCTGAAACTGAACACTTAACCAAATGCTTTGAAAATTAAAGACAATCTCCTTGATATTTGGCTTTTTTTCTTTTTTTTCTTTTTTTGTACAGGTTTTGGATCCTAAAACTTTGTTGTCGTTTACTCTGAAACTGAACACTTAACCAAATGCTTTGAAAATTAAAGACAATCTCTCGCAGGAAATTCTTCCACTTACGTTTGGTCACGATATGGTAAGATATTGAGGTAGATTTTTTTTTATTCCGTTTGCTGTTTTAATTATATTTGATTGCCATTCACAAACCTTCTCCCTGCAATGAATGAGGGTCATTCACAAGTTAGTTTCTCTGTTGGCTCCATAATGGCAGCTAGATGTATATATATTCTAGAAGGGCTTAAAGTTTATATGGTTCCAATGTGTTAGTTTCCTCTATTTTGGTGGTTATTCCCAGTTCCTCTAATCTTTAATGCAGAGGCTAAAACTTTCTAGTTTGTGTTCAAGGCCATCCTGAGGTTCTTCTTACTGAGAGAATTTATTTAAATTTTTTATTTATTTTTTTATTTTTTATGGGGCTTTTGTGGATTCTATAGTAGTTGCAATGTGAATGCATAATGTAGAATTGTCATTGATGTTATTAAACTGTTGACTCACAAGAAACAAATAAAAAATAGCTTTTTTAAGTTCAGGTGTGAAATGTTGACTCACAAGTGATGTAGAATGGAGTTTTAACTCATGAATTTAATTTGGAGAAGCATTTGTTGAATCTTATTTCATTTCTTCTTTGTTCTGTTTTTTCTTATTTGAATTTTTATTTTATTTTATTTTATTTTGGCACTTCTTTTATTTAGTAAAAGAAGGGATCAATAGTGATAGTGACTAGACCTTTCTTTTGTTATTTTTTTTTCTTATCAAATGCGTGTCTTAGAATTAGATTTCCAAAAGGCGAGTGATCAAAACAGATATTTAGTCATTGTAGGTTTTGTGAAAGCAGGTTGAAAAGAAATAGTATGCAAGAAGATAAAAGAGTATAAATTGAAGTGCTTGTTGAAGGAGCACTAGTAGAGGTTCATTGACATCAAATTGGGCAATAAATACGCACAAGTGCGTGCCATTTCTTATTTGCACATGTAAATCTGCACAAGTGCCATGTCTTCGCAGATCGACTTCATGACTCTTTCTGGATTGGGTTGTGATTCTTGGCAATGGTTTCCATATAACAATTGAATTATATTGACAATGTTTATGATTGGAACAAAATGAGTTTTGACTTCATTTTTTTTTTTTTTTTTTTGGGTATTGTAATGGCTACATGGGTTTTGATAATCTTGTTTATGCTTGTTAATGTATTTTGTGTTATGCTAATCTAGTGTCCTTACCAATCAAGGGAGATTTTGCTTTGATGTTAGTCAACCACTTTAAAAATTGGTTGAGTTGCATTAGGCTATGGCAAGTTTACCAACACTATAGACCAATTTTTTTAGGGCAATCAATTATGCATACAAGCCACAAGTCTTTGTCCAAGTAGACTTTGGCAATTGAATTGATTATACATACAAGCCACAACACATTGCGAGCCAATCAATTATACTTATATGGGATATTCATGAAACCAAGTTCAAACAAAGTGTTTATAATTGATTGTGTAATCGATTATGTAACCATTTGTCATTCCAACTTAATTGTGGGGAAATCAATTGTCTGCATAATCCAATTATTCTTTTGATGTTGACATAATTCTTCTTGCAAATTATATTTTTTTGCATTTAAGAGGTTTGTAAAATGCATCATAGAAGCAATTAGTTGCAAACTAGTGTCTGATCAAGTTAGCAACCTTCTCAAAAGAAAGAAAAACAATTGGTGGCTAAAAGCTCTTGGGTCATGTGGCTAAGATCTCTTGGGTCATGTGGCTAAGATTTACATTTTTTATTGAATTCATTCAACTATGAAAAGTATATCATAGTATTCAAGAAATGCTATCAAAGAGCTGGCAATTACAAAAAAATCTTCACCATAACAGATTGTGAATATAATGAAATATCTTTAATAACAAAATTAGCTAGAATTCTATTTTCATCCAAATATATAAAAAAAATTCAACTAACAAATATGGAAATTCAATTAATTCAACAATATTTTGCCACTTACAAAAACTAGAGAGCTTATACACAAATTTATTGAAAATGTAAATTCTACATATTTTTGAATTCAAAATAAATAAATAAATAAATAACGAGAAAATCAACAATAATTTGCCTAACAGTTTTTACATATAAAATATTAGGAAGATTCCAAATAGCCACCATGTCAATTCATGAATCTAGCTTCAATACTTGTGCTGCTTCTTCAATGTCAATTCATGAATCTAGCTTCAGCACTTGTGCTGCTTCTTCAAAGTACTTTTGCATCGGACTCCTCCCAATTTGACCTGGAAATTTATTTCAGAGTCATTCTTGGTGCAAAATATATGGGACATCACTTGAATGCACATGATGCTTATTTTCCTTATTTATTAACAATACATAAAATAAAACATATTTACAATATAGCAGACAACAAGAAGCTAGTAACAAGAAATAGATATTGCATTTTCATAGATGAGGACAAGTTTGTTTAAAAAATTTAATTCCTTTTTTTTTTGGTTTGGTTTCCTTTTTCTGTTGCAGCTAAGGTTTCATGACACTACAAGATTGAAGAAAATTCTTCGTGATTCAAAAGAAAGCTTGATATCCAACTCAATTAGAAATTCAAGTCAGATATAAAAAATAAAAGTAAAAAAGGTTGGTCTTCAAATCACTTTACTAAGTTACTAACCCTATCAACTTCAATAAATATTTATCTTGTACCTCAAACAAGTTAAATTCTCAATTAACCAATAACAAATTTCAAAGAAGTCAAAAGCTGATAATAACTAGTCCTGGGTGAATGTATCTTGGCTATTAAACTGCTAATGTGTTTTTGTGTTATGTGAAAAATATGTAGGTCTATACAAGCTATAAGTGAGTCAGTTTGTGTGTGGACAGAGCAAAATTAAAATTTTGAGCATTTGGCTTTTGAAGTAAAAAGGTGAAATTTTATTTTTATTAACAAATTAAAAAATCAATACTATTGCACTTGTAATTGCAGATTGAATAAGATTGATTTAAATATATTGATGACAAAAAATTCCTAGAACACCTTACCTTCCAAGCTACAGACGGCCCGCCCAAGATCCTTCGCAAGTAGAATCTAAAACAAAAAAAACATGAAAACCCTCAAATCTAAATCTAAGAGAGTGGAAGTATCACAAAACCAACGTTCTCATTATCTCAATCTTTTCTCATTCCATTTTTATCATATTTCATTCCAATTTACATTGGTTAATATCCATCATAAATCATCACATCTCATGCCACAAATCAAAAATAAATATCTATATGTCAAGGTAAATTGTGCTCAAATATCATAAAGTCTCAAGAGGTTGAAACATACAAACAAGATTCTATGTTGCAGAATTAATAAAAACAGTCTACCCATCCAAACTGAGGACAAGGCAGGAAAATAAAGGCAAGGAGGAAACCAGTTCAGAATCCACCAACATGGCCAAAAATAATAATAATTACAAATAAAAATAAAAATAAAAATAAAGAAGAGGAAAGAGCTCATTGAAGCACATACCGAAGATGAAGCAATTATACAACCAAAAACCAGTGCAAGAGAATGAAGAAGCCTCTTTCTGCAGTCAATACCCACTTAATGAGAATATATCTTCAATTCTAAGAGGAAATGAGAACACTGCAATGTTAATAAACAAGACAACAATAGCACAGGGAAATTAACAACGAAGAAAATAACAACATTCAATTTAACGTGCTTAAAATTAAATTGGTATAAAACTAATGAATGAGCAAAATGCGGAAGCAGGTTTTAGAAGAAGACAACTACAACTTCTAACATTGTCAAATTTCCCCTGGTGCATGCAGGAAAATCGTAGTTGGGTGGACAATGGAATGCCATGTAGCTGGCTGTGGAAGACATCCATTGACCACAAATTTTTAGGTTAACTAAACTCATTGTATAATAAGATTTGATGCCCTTGGAGCAATACGGGTATGAAGCAAACATAATTTAATATAAAGTCAAACAAAACTTAGATCTTTTGTCATACATATATGAAGCAAACATCAGAAATTTGTTTGTTATGCTCCAAACACTACTTAGATCTTTTGTCCTCAAAAATGTGTCTAACCAAATAAGAAAATAGAAAAGCAAGCAAAGCTGTGTCATTTTGTGGCATGGGAATTGCTGCTGCACTTAGGGGGCAGTAACCCCAAACTTGGTCCAAGTCCACTCTCAACCAAAATTATGTTCTTTATTGATCGATTAAAATATTTCTAAAGTTTCAAATACACTGATATTGATTTTCAGAGCCATATGTATATCTTTTAGCCTTGGCTAATTTTATTCTTGCCAGTAATTCCTTAATCCCTTTTTAATCATTGTCATATAATAGAATTTCACAATAGTAGAGCAGTTTAATATAAAACATAATTAGCACTTCATGCTTTCATAAAGATTTCATTGTCCTGAAAATCTTAAAAAACCATATCTGTAATAAACTTGTAATGAAATCTAATATCCATCAAACCTCACATATCAAAGAAACACAATAACTGAAGAATGGAAGGAATGAATTAGCACTCACAAATAGGGAAGAAGAACCCAATATTCCTTTCCAGATTTTGTGTGGTTATGTTTACACACTACTGCCTTTGATCCTAATCTCTCAAAAAGCTGGTTGAGGATGAATTTGGAGTGAATTGTTCCAATGTTATGAGCACCTACTCAGAAAATGAAACAAAGTACACAGTTAGGTGTAAGTGTCTTTCTTCAACCTTTTATATCATAATCCTTTTTCAGTGTTCAATTTCTTTTGTTTTCCTGAGTTTCCTTAGTCACCAAAACAAAGCAATCCAGAATAAATAACACAGAATTTGAATTGCAATGACATCAGAGAAAGAAGTTGGAGGGCTCAAGCCAATTGACAAATAACAAAATTCGTGCAAAAGGTAAAGGACATGCATTGAAAACAAAAAAACCATGGATTTCTTTTCCTTGGGAAAAAATTAGGAAGAAAAAGAAATATCAAGAATTGAGAACAAGAAATTTCACCTCATTGAAACAATCGTGGAAGACGAGCCGCAATAATGCTCAGTGAAATTGGAGTGGACTCCGTAGAGACGACGAACCTTTAATCGGATGATTTGCCCAGCTTGGGGGCAACATTCGTGGTAGAATCATATTTGAGTGGACTGGGATTGCAAGTTAAATAGCCCCCATCACTCGTTTAAAAGGTGTGAGAGAGAAGGTCCAATAACCCAATAATTCAGCAAAATATTCGGACTACGGGTATTTCAAGTTACCAAAATGCCGAAGGTAATAAGAAACAGAAGCAGTGTGCATATCAGCATCTGGTTGTAACTCTTGTAGAGAAAGAACGTGAAGTGCAACTAATGATAGGGAGGTATAAAGCTAGAGAGAAGTCATAGGCGATAAAAAATCCCATTTTATGGGCTTCAGATTTCGAAATTTTCAATTTACACTTAAATCCCTTTATTGCCTTTTCTTGCAAAATCATGCAACAATATTAACTGTATCTAATTCAAATATTGTTTAAATCTCTGTAGTTTTTTTTAGGAATAAATCTCTATGGTTAAATATTCATAATTCTTCAAGCCAAATACAAAGATCCCTGCTACAGATACAATCTCTATCAACATCAAAAATATTTCACAAAAGCCTACATTACATTGATAAGCCTCTTCCTCCAAAAACAGTTTAACCATCCACCTCCATAAAGCCATATCCAAATGAAGGATGCATATAACCCACTATACAAAATGATATTAGAATCTTAACTGGGATAATCAACTGCTCTTTGAAAATAAATGAAGTTATTATTTTTATCAATGCAATTTCAGATAGGCCACACTTCTCGCTACTAAAAAAGTACTTTTTGCGACAGCTAAAAGCCGTTGCAAAAAATAGAAATAGTCACAAAATTCTTTTTGCGACAGCCCATGCGACGGCAAATGGGGGATGCAATGTGGGGGTGGAAAATACTTTTTGCAACGGCAAACTTATTGCGTCTTCCGTTTTGAGCAATGTTTATATGGCTGTCCTAGCTTGCCAACTGTGCATCGACAATAGATTTACAACTGTCAGAACTGGCACTGTTCATAAATAGATCAATTATGAACAAAAAATAATACCTCCTCCTCTCTCTTCTTCTCTGCCTCATCAAATGCTGCCTTCTCAGCCTGCAAAAATCAATAAAATCCCAAACATCAACAATCGGGAAAAAAAAAATTTGAAAAGAATAAAATTTGCTTTTGAGGGCCTTTTTTGTTCAACACAAGAAAGAGTCCTTGTTTGTGGAAAGCTATTCATCTTTTATCAATAAGTTAGGTACATTGGAGTAATGCTAGTGCCTCCAGCAAGCATCCCAAAAGCTCTAACTTGGCCCAGTAGAAACTTGAATCTTCCCTTCCCTAGAGACACCACACATACATTAATTACAAAGATTTGAAAAACATGAACGTGGTTCAAAACCTTGACTTCATACGAACAGATTAGAATTCAAAAGCTCACAAAGCCAATGCACCAAATTGACAGACATGCAACTCTTTCTAATATTTCATCGAACACCATTTGACCATATTACCATCTGAACAGTGTAAGAATGCAAAAACTAATTGTTTTTGCACAAGAAAATTGTCAAAATAAACAAGAGCCAAAGCAGCATCCACAAAATCAAATTACATGAATTGGAGATGATCCAGGTGTAAGATTTTTGAATGAAACTGTATATTCAATGTATCTTATTTACAAAAAGTTCATCAGGTTATATAACCCTAAACCTATGATTGAAAAAGGAAATACAACTAATTCAAATATTTGCACCACAATCTGTCCTAATTCCTAATTCCTATACAATCATGCCAAATTGAGAATATACACAATATATTCTCACACCAGGAACAATGGTCAACTATTTAATACATAATTTCCACTTAAAAGGCATAATATATACCTTAGCCAAGTAATGATACATGAATTGGAGATGATGAGACGGATTCTAATGCCATGTATCTTATTATAATATTGGTAGCCACCAAGACTGTAAAGACCCAAGAGCACTTTTCTACAATTTAGCAAAATTAGTTAACTAATCGATTGCACATCTAAAATTTTGCAAGAGTATCGATTAACTAATCGATTGGAGGAATTGGCCAGTCCAATCAATTGTCCGATTGATCGGATGGCTTGGCCACCACTAATCCATTCACCAATTGATTGGAAGGATTGTCCACCACCAATGAATTATGCAATTGATTGGATCGATTGGCCAACACTAATTAATTGTTCAATAAAAACTATAAACAATCATGCTATCATGCCTCCCAATGTTCTAAAACCAAAAAAAAAAATCTTATTCACTTTGCTTGGTTCCCATTTTTTAAAAACAGTTTTCAGAAAATTCTACACTCTTATTTTCCGTGTTTTTTTGTTTTTACTGAACTTTTTTAATATTTTATGCAAATTTTTTACTTTTTAGACACACCTAACATAAATACACCTAAAAAGTAAAAAAATTATAAAAAAAATCTTTTAAAAATTCACTAAATACTAAAAATACAAAAAAAAATACAAGAATTTAGTACATTTTTTGTATTTTTATGTATTTCTTAATTCTTTAAAATATTTTTTCACAATTTTTTTACTTTTTAGACACATCTAAGTAAGGTGCATCTAAAAAAGTAAAAAAAAATTTTAAAATTCTAAAAATCTAAAAATATTTACTAAAAACAAAAAAACACGAAAATCAAAAAACTCAGTTTTCAAAAAACTTAATCCAGAAAACTCAAACCAAACACAGTGATTACTATTTTCCTTTCTCCATTATCTTAGAGAGCAAAGTATTTGTTAAACAGACAATAGCTACTAATAAAAAAAATAGGCTCAATTTTCTAAAGAATAATTAGTTATATTCTATTACAAACATTCCACAACTACTCTTCATATGGTTTCAAACTAGAAAACACTTTCCTTAAATAAAATAAATAAATATAAATCCCATATTTAGGTAGAGTATGACAAATTTAAAGCTAAAAGTAAAAGCAAGGCCTAGAAGACATTTATCATTGCAAAAACAATTTGTGAACAACAAAAATAAATAAGTAATAGAATGAAAATTGTGGTATTGACATTTTACCAGAACACATATACCATCATAGTTTTGTAGCAAACACTGAATCTATCCCCAACTTAAACTAATTACCCGATCATATCATTGAAACCCCGAAGTTTAAGCAATGTGAAAACTACAATATGGTAATCTAGTGTCAATACTCATTTTCTAATGTCAACAAAATATACAAAAAAGAAGGTTTAAACAATAAATTAGGTAAAATAAATAACACTTGAAGAACTCCAAAAAAATCAAAGGGATATGACAATGTTCTTAAGGTTACCTTGTGCTCGATAAAAGTATAGATAAATCATCTCATGCATCATATCATAGATAAATATCCATATGTCAAGGTATATTGTGCTCAAATATAATTGTTCTATGCAATTTTAGAATGATAGTTAACATGATTTCATTTAGAGCTATGCATTGTAGAATACATACTTCTAATAAGGTAAAGCGTCATGTCCAACCCACATCGTCTCCCTCACAGTGAATCTTGACTCCCCTTACTCGACCCCAACATTGTTTTCATTTGGGTACCTATCATCTCATGAAGCTAATAAGTGTGAATGCAACTAAGTAAAGTTCTCTAGAAAATTTTACAACAAAAGAATATGTTCAATAATTATTTATCAATTACACCAACACCAATAGAACCAACAAAATGGGAATAAAGTGCAAAGTAATAATTGAAAGTTATATGATTTGTTTTCTTTGGTCATTCATTCTTCTGGCTCCCCTATATGATTTGTTTTCTTTGGTCATTCATTCTTCTGGCTCCCCCTATCCCACAATATCCCAATTTGATTTTAATAAACCCAAACATCAAAGCTTTCACATAAATTTTTTTTTTAAAAAAAAGAAAGAAGTTAGAACAACTATTTTAAATGAATCTCGTTACACAGCACTCTTACACCTCATGTAATCTTCTTGTGTGAATTAAGAAACTTGAACCTCATTCTCCAGTTACCCAGATTAACTAATGAAGAAGCATCAGAACTCCCTACGAGGGCATACGTAATGAGAACATCATGTATTTATCACTCAATCAACAAAACTTACATTGGTTGAAGCATAACAAAATACCTTTCCAATAGCCTTAACAAAATGCCAATACACCAATGAAAACAAGAGAACAAAGGCGTCCGCTTAATCTCTCCTTCACAAAATTAAGATAGAAGCAAAGGATTGAACAAGCCTTGCCTTTAGAACTTTTATTGCACACACCCAGACATGTTCACACATGAAGCAGAACACACAAGAGTCCCTAATTTTTCCAATAGACAAAAAATACAAGGTGGCATCTCTGGGAATCTTCTATAACCCTACATTGGGAACAAGTCCAAAACAAAATTTCCCGAAGCACACTTTACACAAAAATCATGAAAGTCATCGATAACTATGAGCTCTCTCTCTTCGTTTCTAAAACTCTTTCTTCATTTGTTTTAAGGGGAGGGGAGAAGGATAAACTGACCCCCAGGCTTGTCTTGAGTTAGAAAAAGAAAGGGTCTTTCAAACTAGGGGTCAAACTTTTTTTAGTTCAAAAAGACAGTAATCTAATTTCTTCCAATGAAATCAGAAGAAGGGCGGGGGAAAGGAAAAGTGGGATGTGGATTCCTTTCATTCGCTTTCAATGCGGTAGAGGCAGCGCCAAATGTAGAGACACAAAGACAGAGAGAGAGAGAGAGAGAGAGAGGGAAGAGATAATGATTGAGAGTTCTAGGGTCTCTAAGGTTACAAGGCTAGGTTTGACGATTGTCCTTGCCCTGAAATTTGAAATCCTAAAAACTACGAGCCATGTCACACCCCCAACATGAATTTGCTAACAATTGCTAATCTGATTAAACCTTAGTCAGAGATTTGTGATACAACTAACAAGTGACTGCAACAAACTGTCTGTCATTCCAAACTAGGCATTCAAAATTTGAAAAGTTCATCTTGGTTTTACACATTAAATCATGATTAGTCATATACTACAGAACCATGATGAGATGCATTTGCAGGAATACATCAACAAGAAAGCAGATCTTGACATATGAGCTTTATGAAACTATTAAGTGTATACCTTGATATGAGAAAGAAATCAAATATACCACAAACAGGTTATTCATATGAGCCACAGAGTCTAGAGACAGGTGAACAGAACCATTGGCGAGCACAAGCATGTCTACATACCGACAAGATTCCTGATGCTTCAACTTCTTCAAGCATCATTGGTCAACTTCACTTGATTGGGCAAGGGCAATCAATTCTCTAGAACATTGGCACATTCAATGTATTATTTTGCTTTACTATTTTCAAATCAATCCCTCGCTGCTTTTGAGCTCTAGTTGAACCAAGACAAGTTGGAAGAAGTTGACAGACATTTGTATAAGCCAAAGAGAAGAGGAGGAAACTGATTAATTTCCAGAGAGGTGAAGCAACAGTGATTGAATCAACAAAATCAACTTCCTTATTTCTGCTGAAATTTGAATATTGAATCAAACCACACAGAGAAAATACACATATAATTGTATCTGATCAACATGGACTCGCAAAAAATAAACTTTTTCGTCCAATGACAAGCACCTACTATATGAGAACATATTCAACACCTAAGCTGGCACCAAAATCCAGTCACCGCCAAACATATGCAAACACAAAGAAATACATATAGAAACAATAGCAGATGATATTGCTCTTACATATCTTACTACTTCAAGACCTCTGTCTACAACTATCTCATGAACAACATTAAGACTACTTCTCATGCCATCCCACAGTTTCTCCAGCAAAAACTCCAGGAAAGATCTAACCGTTTCGCATGTCACCCTCCCGGACAAATCAAGAACAAGCTTCCTATTGCTCGGTACTGCCAGAGTAGAAGACATCTTATTCACCCAACCATGGTCTTCATTTTCATAAAACGATTTTCTTGCTTTTGGATCAGTTGATGGTGGTTCTTGCCCAAGAAGCTCCTCATTAAAAGTAGTCCGACTGTCAAAATCATCAATAGCTGAATATGAATAACTTGAATTCGAATTAGCACCTGTCAAGACTTGGTTAGATGTTTTGATAAGAGTTTCTAATCCACCATTACAAATTGATCCCAGCATATCTTTCATTTTCCTTTCGTGCTTGGGATTAGTCAACCCTGAAAACAATTCATCATATGGATTGACATTCATCGTCTTGTCTAGATAAACAGCAACCGCTGTGCTCACAAACTGCTGGATACAATCGCCGATGAGCTCTCTGAACTTTTCATCACATATGGCATTTACCCACTTGGGGGCAGAATTCAATTCTGAATCATTATGGTCAAGACTTGTTGAATTCTTCGCATTTGATCCCCAACTAGGCTCTGCATCAGAATAGAACGCCACAACCATGTTTCTAGCAAAGCTCCCAACAACAGTAGAAGCGAAACCAGAACCAGATGTCGAAAATAGCTTATCCAAAACCTGGTCCAGAAAGCTTGAATTGGCACTCATTCCATCATCCTTCCTTGATTCTGATCCATACCCTCTCAAAATTCCAACAGTTAAAGCACTTGTAACTCTAACAACAGACTCTGAAAACTCCTCTGACAGGGTAATCTTAGAAATTTGCCTCAAACTATTGGGGATTTTGTCCGAATCTGATTGCACAAACTCTTTTAGATCTTTTGAGACAACCCCAATTGCCTCAGCTGAATCGGACACAGCTTCTGCAACTGAAATCAGGACTCCCAAGAGCTTCAACAACTTTTTTCTCTTCTTAACCATGGAAGGCGAGTGATAAACCTTACAAACCCCATAACCTGTAAAACCCAAAGCTGCCAATAGAAGAATCCACTTCCTCCTTTTCTGGGTATAATCAAAACCCTTCTTCACCAGTTGTAAATCCATATAATACAAAAGATTGAATTGTGGGTTTGGATCGCAATCAGAAGTTAAAGAGTTTCCAAATCAAAAAGGGTAATTGAACAAGTGCGTGGTTCCAGCTAGGGTTTTAAATTCGAACAATACAAGACTGAATTGTGGGATTGGATTGTAATCAGAAAGGGTAATTGAACAAGTGAATGGTTCTTGCTAAAGTTTTGAATCCACACAAAGACAAGATTGAATTGTGGGTTTGGATTGTAATCAGAAGTTGAAGGGTTTCCAAATCAAAAAGGGTAACCGAACAAGTGAAACGTTCGAGCTAGGGTTTTAAAACCATACAACCCAAGATTGAATTGTGGGTTTGGATAGTAATCAGAAGTTTTAAAAATAAATAAATAAATAAAAAAAGGGTTTCCAAATCAAAAAAGGGTAATTGAACAAGCGAATGATTTTAAGTCCACACAAGACAAAGATTGAATTGTGGGTTTGGATTGCAATCTCGCAAGTAAAAAAAGGGTTTGCAATTCAAAAAGAGTCGACAAAGTAATTGAACAAGTGAATGGTTCTAGGTAGGGTTTTCGATTGACATACTTCAATAACTACATTTATACACATATACATACATAAGAATACACATATATACACGTCTTTGGATAAGCGTTGCAGAGCATGTATGTATATGAATATGACAAACCTGAGGAGAGAGAGAATGATGTCAAGGCGGTTGGAGATTAGCTGTGGCGTCTCGTGCAGGGAATGGAGAGTGAAAGTGTGCACGTAGTGCTTGGATTGAGCTGAGTCGATAAAGCTCAAACAACCACTAGCAAATCAACTTTGAATCCTCCTTGACTATTGTATTTATTTTCTTTTTTTATTGGTAAAAACAGAATAAGAAATTTCGATACTTTTTTCACTCGAATCTGTAGTTGATTTGTAGTTTTCAAATAGAGTTTTCAATTTTTTGATTTTTATTATTTTATTTTTTTATTGATTTTTTATATGCTAATTATTATTTTTAGATTAAAAATATAAAATATTTATAGAGAAATCTAAAAAAAATTAATAATTATATTAAAATTTTGTATTTTTTTTTATATTTAGTGACTTTTTTAAAGGCTTTTTTTTTTCAAAAAACAAAAACCAAAGCCAAACATACCAAAAATCTAACAGGATAGCCAACATAAAACTCAAAAAAATGTATTTCAAAACTCTAAAATAAAGTGCTGAGTATCTCATCTAGGTTAATCCTCGATTTTATACTACAGAAAAGAGGATGTTAAATGCTACCTAAATTACATCTTTTGTTCCACCACCCCTCCAAAAAAAAATTTGGTGGATGAATTATTTGAGCTAGATGATTTTTATAAATTTTGTTCTTATTTGGCAATAATTTTTTAATTTCCATTATTATTGACTAACTAACTAAGTACTGTAATAATCAATCTATATTTGAATATACACAAGTAAAAATTAGGGGTATGCAAAAGAATCACATAACTCATAAATTGATTTGGTAAATTTTGGAAAGGAAAGACTTGAGATTCAAATTTATGAAAAAGCATCAAACATTAGGTTGTGCTAATTTAACATATTAATTCGTTAGCATCTTTCTTTGTACAAAAGAAATATTCAAGTTGAGTTGGTTTACTTTCACGCCTTTGATTGTTCTTATTTTAAATTCAAAACTTGGGAATCGATGAATTCGATTGTGATCTTTAACATTGGGCTTGACTCTTTCTAGGCATTATAGTGGCCGTAGTTTTGTCCCATGAATTTATTTATTTTTTGGAGTATTTACACACAAGTTATAATTTATGAACTTATACTCTGTTAAGTTCTAATTAAGATTTTTTAGACCTTCAAATCTTATTAAATTTTTAATAGTTAGAATTGCTCTTCAAACAATAATTATTTATCATTTATGATTATCTATAAAAGAATATGATGATTTGACATTTATTTTGATCTTCAAAAGTTTAAAACATTAACTCTCAAATTGAAAAAACTAAAAAAAAAAATTATGTGAAAAGGAAAAACTAAATTAACTCTCAAATTGAAAAAACTAAAAAAAAAAATTATGTGAAAAGGAAAAACTAATAAGCTTGGTTTGGTTTTGGTTTCCAAAAAACACTTTTCAGAAATTCTGAGATAAAACCAAAAATTTTGACCACAGCAGAGGATAACCCAACCCATCAAAGATCTACCAAATTCCCGCTTCAAAAAAAGAACACAGGCCTTTTTGGGCACTTTAAAAAATTCCCTAAATACCAAAAATAAAAAAAAAAAAAAAAGAAAATTCAGTACATTTTTGTGCAAAATTAAAAATTTTGTGTCTATAAAGGAGCATGATGATAAAACATTGATATGCAAAATTGAAAAAAAATGAAATAATTGATAATATTCTTAGTTTTATTGGATAGTTGAATCAAATTAATAAGTATAAGGGCAAAAACATTTAATCTCATTCTCTGTTTGTTTAATCAATTAGTGAAACAATTATCTGAAATAATATTATGCAAAATTGATAATGTTCTTAGTTTTAAAATTTGAGAAAAACTAATAATATTCTCAATTTTATTAAAATAAAACTTATTGGTTCAAAAAATCTTAAATATAATCTGAATTACCAAAACATTCGTAAATAGGACTTTTAAGTAATTAATTTTTTTATTTTTTTACTCTGTAGCATGATCCAACTCTATACTTCATGAATTCCATTTTGTGATTATCTATTTATTTTATTTTATTTTATTTTTAATTTTTTTTTGCTTTATAGAAAATACAAAAAAAAAATAGTTTGGTGAATTATTTACTCAAACAGTGTTTAATTTAAAAAATAATAATAATTCACTTTTTAGGAGACATCAAACAGTTATTTTTATATGAAAATAAAAATGATATGAATACTATAAATGTTTTTAAATTTATCGTTTTTTTTTTTGTTTAAAAAATATGAAAAATGAAAATAAAAACTAGAAATACATCAAATTGTTAATTGGAGTTTTTAGTTTAAGATTCCTAATATTAAAATTTTATAAAATACTCCCTCCGTCCCAAAATAATGGTCCATTTTGGAGAATCCAACTTTTTTTGATAGTATAATTATTGCATTTAAAAAAAGTTGATTTTTCAAAATTATCCTTTTGATAGTACATTTTTTGAAAATATCAATATCATAATTGTATTTTTTATATTGTTTATTAATTTAAAAGAAGGGTAAAATAGGAAATTTATATTATTTTTGTACTTGATTTTGAAAGAGGGACTAATATTTTGGGACAACGAAAAATAGAATAAGGGACTAATATTTTAGGACGGAAAGAGTAAAATATATATAATATTTTCATGGTAGATAGAGTCACTCAATATTTTTCACAGAGAAATTTGAATTTATTTATGATAAGTTAAGATTTCTCTAATAATATTATTGAGAGACCTTAACTAAATAAGAGAAAAACATGTTGAACCTCACTTACGATAAAACATTATTCATTGAAGAGTGATGTTTTAGTAATTTTCTCTTATTAATTTGGTTACTTGCATTTTTTTTCAAAAATTAAAAAAAAAAAAAAAACCAAAAAGTTGTTACTGGGAAACACTCAGAAAGTTGTTTCTGCATTGTGGAAAACTATTTTGCAGAAAAAGAAAAACGGAATTAACAGCCCTGATAGTGACTTCATTTGTTGTTTCCCCAAAAAAAGGAAAACAGGGGCAATCAATCCTCACCACCAGCCACTGATAGATACATACCATACCATACAGTAAACTAAAACTATGTGCTCAAAATCCTTGTAAAATGTATGTGCGCGCTCAATATCACTGTAAAATGTATGTGGCTTCTGAAATTCGTCCTGCTTATAGCTAACTGTTAATATCAATTCTGTTTCTGCTTTTTCTTGTTTTTGTTTTTATTTTGGGTTAATTACACTTTTACTCTCTAAACTATCACCATTTTATTTCTATAGTTTATAAACTATTTGTCTTCTTGGTCCCTAAACTTTCAAAAACCCATGCTACTTAATCCCCAATGATAGATGACGTTAATTATTTAATAAAAAATGGGATCATGTGCACTGCACATGAGCTACAAGGATGGTAAAAGAGTTAAATTAGACATTTTACATATATCTCCATCAAAAAAAAAAAATCAATAGGAGGGAAACTTTCCCGCCAGTTTCATAGATAGATAGATATATGCTCATCAAATCCAAACCAAACCAAAGTTCCTGTATGAACAAAGCAGATTGCCTAGTTCCTTTGGTACTTATTCCAGAAACATGTTAACCTTAGGAGTTTAAAAATGACCTACGGTTCATGGACGGCCCGAAACTCGCTTCCGGCCCACTGGGGTGGGCTTGACCTGTTTAGGCCTGTTTGGGCCCAGGCCCGAGCCCAGCCTGAGACCTTAGGCTAGGGCCTGGGCCATCATTTTGAAGCTCGACTTGGCCCGTGGCCCGACCCATCGGCCTGCTTAAGGCCCGACTCGAGTCCAGGCTCACGCTGAGACCCAATGTCTTTTTTAGTGAAAAATAATAAAATTTTGGTAAAAAAAATAAAAATAATAAAAATAATTGTTTAGGCCTGTCCAAGCCCGAGCTCAGGCCCAGGCCCACCATTCCGGCTAAGGTCCGAATATCCCCGGGCCTAATTTTCTGGCCCCCAATCTGACCTGAAATTTGGCAAGACCCCGCGAGGCCCAACATGGGTGGGGTCAGGCCAAATTTATATCCCTAGTTGACCTACTCAAAGCAGCAGATCCATCTGGAAAAAAAAAAATAGCAAATTCGTAAGCAGAATTGTATTGCCTTCCAGGAATCAAATATATGCATAGAAACAGGTCTGGAAAAAAAAAAAAAAAAAGGAGAACAGAATATTAAAAAAAAAAAAGCGGAGAAGATGAGAGGTCTGAAAAAAAAATAGAGAACAAAATATTGGGGGAAAAAAAAAAGATAAGAAAAGATAAGAGGTTGAAAAAAAAAGAAGGGGGAGAATAAGTTGTTTTTTTTTTTTTTTAATGAAGATATATGTAAAATGTCTAATTTAGACCTTTTATCATTCTTATAGCTCATTTGCAATGCACATAATCTCATTTTCTGTTAAATAATTAACGTTATCTACTATTGGGGACCAAGTAGCATGATTTTTTGAAAGTTTGAGGACGAAGACAAATTTAATAGTCTAGGCATAAACAAATGGTGATAGTTGAGAAGGTAAAAGTTTTGGTATGGCAATTTGACTTTTTGTTAAATTTTTTTTAAAAAATATTATAAAAAGACAATCTATTCTCTTTAATTTTTTACATATTGTTTTTTAACAAATAAAACCACCTCAAAATCACTAAAAGAAAAATCAATTCTCTAACCAATAAAAAAAAAAAAATCACCATTGAACAGGTTATTTTAATAATTTCCTACCTTTTTAATTAAAATATGAAATAAAAGGAATAGTATGTTTGAGATAACTTCTTAGTTTTTTACACACAAAAAAAAAAAAAAGGTGTAAAAATATAGAAAAAATAAAATTTTGACTTTTTTTTTATTTATAAAATTTGTTAATTTCTTCCGTTTGGGAAGTGGGTTGGCTTTTTGGCCTTTCGGCTTTTTTGACTCTATGAGCCTGGGCTCCAAAGGTTAGTTTGGGAAGGACTTTTAGCTTTTTGGCTTTTTTGATTTTTTTGTGAGAGAAGAGTAATAATTATGGGGTTAGATGGGATGTTTTGTCTGTTGTGACTCATGAGCCTATTCTGTCTTTTATGACTCATTGAGCCAAAAAAGCCCAATGAGCCCTTGCCAAACCAACCCTAAATGAGTTTTTTAACTTTTAAACTAAAAAATGAAAGGAGAATTACATATAGGTAGGAGTTAGAGAAAAAAACTACCACCACATGAAAAGATACAAGAAACACTTATACCTCTATAACACTTCATTTGTACTTTATACCAATGTATTTGAAAAAAAAAAAATTTCCAACTCTCACATTCCCAAAAAAAGAAGCCAATAACAAGTGAAAATCCAATCCCACCACACGTTTAACTTAAAAAGATAGCGTCGCACAGCACGTGCACCTCCAAAATGATTCCTCACTACACTTGGTGCGCCAAATCCCCCTCACACGTGTTATAACCCGCGTGAGCGAGCCGCCGCAGCTGGGAACGTTACCAAAACCCATAACTCGCCACCTCACTTTTCACTTCCACGTGGCATATTCCCCACCGCCACATTCTTACTGTCAAAAACCCACTCCCCCGCTCACTCTTCTTCGCTAACGTTAATGGTGTGCGCACAATCCCCCACATACAGAAATTGCAACTCTAACCAAAAAAAAACCAGCTCACACAGCTAAACTCTCTCTCTCTCTAACCTTAGATCATACCTTTGTTATACATGTTGACCGCTTCTCACAGGAACCGTTCATAAGAACGGGTGTCAAACTTCCCTTCCTTTCAGGAAATTTGTTTTTATAATGGTCCTCAACTTCTATGCATCTTTATCACGTTCATAGAGCAGTTAGAACGTGCCCATAATAATCTGAAACAGTGGCAACATGGAGCCACCGAAAAGCTTGATGGAAGCTTGGCTATAAATAGTTGGTTTTGGTCCCCAAGCTCACTGACTCAATTCTCTTCAGTCTTACACCATCAAATTAGAGTGAGCAGAGTTTGGAAGACTGTTAAACCAGCGTCTCCTAACGTGAGCAGCACCAATGGCTGGAGGTACTGTTCTTGAGCAATTTAGTTTCTTCTTTTATTGCGATTCATATCAAGCATTTATTCCGCATTAAAGAATCGTATAATTGGCAACATTTGGTATCAGAGCTTGTTTTATTCTCTGCCTTGGTGTTTTGGTGATACTCTGCTTATCTCTCTCAATGATATATATATATATATATATATATATATATATATAAAATAAATAACAATAATAATAATAATAAAATAAAATTGGGTCTGCCACCCAGTTTTGTTCCTTTTATTTTTGTTCCTTTTCTGTTATTAAGTCCTTGCTTATTTAATTCGATAATGTCTAGTGATCTGCATAATTTTAATTAATTAGAGAATAGCCACAACATCTTTAATTAAATAAAATTATATATATTGATTGATAAGGATCACATAAAGAATATTAGACATTAATTGTAATTGATATAATAAATTTTATCCCACAGGAATTTTTATTATTATTAATTAGGATAAAATATCAAGTTATTCATAAATTACCCACAGGAATTATGAATTCAGTAAATAATTTGATAGTTTTATCATAAAGTTCAATTTGTGATACTATATATCATAAAGAATAATTGAATCTACTTGAATTAAAATTTTAGTCCACAGGCAATTTTA
Organism: Camellia sinensis; assembly: GCF_004153795.1. Lineage (NCBI taxonomy): Eukaryota > Viridiplantae > Streptophyta > Magnoliopsida > Ericales > Theaceae > Camellia > Camellia sinensis. The sequence goes on along the minus strand of NW_021028383.1, from coordinate 252,370 downwards.
TATGTCATTAGATTCAATTTTTAATTTTTTATTTCTATAGCATGATTCACATTGGTAGATCATGACCTTCATTTATGCATTATTTTAATGTAAGCATGTATATTTAAATTTATGCAGCTAGCCAACCTGTTAAAATTTCTGATGTCGGTTGTGAAATTCCCGAACTTAAGGGTGACAACTTTAAAATGCGGAAAGAGAGGGTTTTACTTCATTTAGGGTGGATGGACATTGATTATGCTATAAGGAAAGATGAACCACCTGCAGTTACCAATACCAGCACTGAAGCTGATATTGCTCTTTATGAACATTGGGAGCGATCCAATCGACTCAGTGTCATGTTCATAAAAACCAAAATCTCTACTGGTATTCGTGGTTCAATCGATCAGCATACCAAAGTTCGTGATTTACTCAAGGCCATTGATGAGCAATTCGTCACTTCAGATAAGGCCCTTGCAAGCACCCTAATTATGAATTTTTGTTCCACAAAGCTTGACAATGTGAGGGGTGTGCGTGAGCACATCATGCAGATGAGGGACACTGCAGCCCAACTTAAGAAACTGGAGGTTGATATTTCAGATTCTTTTCTCATGCACTATATTTTGAATACTCTCCCACCTCAATACAGTCCTTTCAAAATCTCCTACAACACACATAAGGATAAATGGTCTATTAATGAACTAATGACCATGTGTGTTCAAGAGGAAGGGAGATTGATTATGGAGACGGGAGAGAGTGCAATGCTGGCTACGCAGGGAAAGAATAAAGCTAAGGCCAATAAGAAAGGAAAAGAGAAGTTGGCTCCACAAGTTGACATAAAGAAAGATTCGGTGTGTTTCTTCTGTAAAAGAAGGGACATGTTAACAAGGATTGTCCCAAATTCCAGAAATGGCTTGAGAAGAAAGGTAATCAACTCTCTTTAGTTTGTTATGAATCCAATATGGTTGATAATGTTTACAATACTTGGTGGATTGATTCTGGAAAAGATGTGTTATAAATGAGAATTCCATTACATTATGGCACCAGAGATTAGGTCATATCTCCATTGAGCGTATTAAAAGATTAGTAAGTGATGGGGCACTTAGTACTCTTGACTTTACTAGTTTTGAAACTTGTGTGGACTGCATAAAGGGAAAGCTGACCAACAAGTCTACGAAAGGTGCCACAAGGAGTTCTCACATATTGGAAATCATACATACAGACATTTGTAGTCCAGACATGGACTCACATGGTCAGAAATACTTCATTTCATTCATTGACGACTATTCACGATACATGTATCTCTACTTGCTTCATAATAAGAATGAAGCATTAGATGCCTTTAAAGTTTTCAAGGCTGAAGTGGAGAAACAATGCGGTAAGCAAATTAAGATTGTGAGGTCAGACCGAGGTGGAGAATACTATGGTAGATATACAGAAGATGGACAAGCACTTGGTCCTTTTGCAAGGTTTCTTCAAGAAAATGGGATTGTTCCCCAATACACTATGCCTGGTTCACCGGATCAAAATGGTGTAGCTGAAAGAAGAAACCGAACATTATTGGACATGGTGCGGAGCATGCAGAGTAGCTCCAATCTTCCTAAAAACTTGTGGACTGAGGCACTTAAGACGGCTGTATACATCTTAAACCGGGTTCCAACCAAAGCTGTTCCTAAAACACCGTTTGAGTTATTCAAAGGTTGGAAACCGAGTTTAAGGCATGTACGTGTTTGGGGATGCCCGTCTGAAGTGAGGATTTATAATCCACAAGAAAAGAAATTGGATCCGAGGACCATTAGTGGTCATTTCATTGGATATGCTGAAAGGTCCAAGGGTTACAGATTTTATTGTCCAACTCTTACCACCAGGATTGTGGAATCAAGGAATGCCAAATTTCTTGAGAATGACTTGATTAGTGGGAGGGATCATTCAAGGAACACAATTTCTGAAAATGATCATTCAGGTAATCAACCTTCCACTTCAAGTAATAGATTGATTGTTGTTCATAACACTCCTTCAGTACAAATTGGTGTTGAACAACCAATCATTGAAGTTCCACAAGCGGCTGACATCATTCAAGTAGATCAGCAAGTTCAAGAATTACCAATTTCTGAACAACTAGTTGAACCACATCCTCCCCAAGAAGATGTTGGTGCAACATTAAGAAGATCTACTAGAGCAAGGAAGTCGGCTATTCCTAGTGACTATGTAGTGTATCTACAAGAAACTGACTATGATATAGAAACTGAAGATTGTCCTGAATCTTTTTCACAAGCCATTAATTGCAAAGAGTCTGAATATTGGTACAATGCTATGATAGAGGAAATGAATTCTATGAGGGACAACAATGTCTGGAGCCTTGTAGAGTTGCCTAATGAAGCTAAAGCTATTGGAAATAAATGGGTCTTTAAGACCAAAAGGGACTCGTTGGGCAACATTGAGAGATACAAAGCTAGACTTGTTGCTAAGGGATTCACTCAAAAGGAAGGAATCGACTACAAGGAGACATTCTCTCCTGTATCTAAGAAAGATTCCTTAAGGATTATTTTGGCATTGGTAGCACATTTTGACATGGAGTTGCACCAAATGGATGTGAAAACGGCTTTTCTTAATGGTGATTTAGAGGAGGAGGTTTACATGAAACAACCAGAAGGATTCCCCTCTAGTAATGGTGAGCACTTGGTTTGCAAACTCAATAAATCCATTTATGGTTTAAAACAAGCGTCCCGCCAGTGGTATTACAAGTTTCATGGTGTTATTTCTTCATTTGGATTTGTTGAAAACGTCTTGGATCAGTGTATATACCAGAAGGTCAGTGGGAGTAAGATATGTTTTCTTGTTTTATATGTGGATGATATTCTACTTGCAACTAATGATATGGGGTTATTACATGAGGTGAAACAATTCCTTTCTAAGAATTTTGATATGAAAGATATGGGTGAGGCATCTTATGTCATTGGCATTAAGATCCATAGAGACAGATGTAAAGGCATCTTAGGTCTGTCTCAGGAAACCTATATTAACAAAGTCTTAGAGAGATATCGAATGAAGGATTGTGCATCTAGTGTAGCTTCCATTGTGAAGGGTGATAGGTTCAATTTGAACCAATGCCCAAAGAATGACTTGGAAAGGGAACAAATGAAAAACATCCCATATGCCTCAGCTATTGGAAGTCTAATGTATGCTCAGGTTTGCACCAGACCTGACATAGCTTTTGCTGTGGGTATGATGGGACGATATCAGAGTAATCCAGGTTTAGACCACTAGAGAGCTGCAAAGAAAGTGATGCGGTACCTTCAAGGCACCAAGGACTACATGCTTACCTACAGACGGACTGGTAGTTTGGAAGTAGTTGGTTATTCTGATTCAGACTTTGCCGGTTGTATGGATTCACGTAAATCAACATCAGGTTACATCTTTATGATGGCTGGTGGAGCTATTTCATGGAGGAGTGCCAAACAGTCCTTGATTGCTACTTCCACTATGGAAGCTGAGTTCGTGGCTTGTTTTGAGGCTACATCGAATGGTGTATGGATTAGGAGTTTCATTTCAGGGCTTAGAATCTTAGATTCTATTCACAGGCCATTGAGGATATTTTGTGACAATTCAGCTGCTGTTTTTATGACTAAGAATAACAAAAGTGGTAGTCGAAGTAAGCATATCGACATTAAGTACTTAGCCATAAGGGAACGTGTTAAGGAAGGAAAAGTGGTCATTGAACACATCATTACTGAATTGATGATTGCTGATCCTTTGACTAAGGGCATGCCACCATCTAAATTCAAGGATCATGTAATGTCAATGGGCCTTAATTCCATTATGTAGTTCATTCATTGTACGAACTATGTTTCTCATTAAACTCTTACTTAATGTGATGTTTTTTCTCTATTTTATGTGCACCTTAAGTTTGAGAAAAATTCATCTATGTTGGATCAAGAATGAACGTAGGGGTCATTCATTAAGAAATTGTTGTCACATAAATTATAACATTTAAGAAATAAATGCATTGTAATACATGGAAGGTAGTACTCGTCATAAGAGGACCTATTGCCATGATTCATGTGTTTATTACTTAAATACTGATTATCAATGAAGTTTAAGTTAAGACAATAGTTTATAAGTGTGGACCAAGTGGGAGAATGTTGACCGCTTCTCACGGAAACCGTTCATAAGAACGGGTGTCAAACTTCCCTTCCTTTCAGGAAATTTGTTTTTATAATGGTCCTCAACTTCTATGCATCTTCATCACGTTCATAGAGCAGTTGGAACGTGCCCATGATAATCTGAAACAGTGGCAACATGGAGCCACCGAAAAGCTTGATGGAAGCTTGGCTATAAATACTTGGTTTTGGTCCCCAAGCTCACTGACTCAATTCTCTTCAGTCTTACACCATCAAATTAGAGTGAGCAGAGTTTGGAAGACTGTTAAACCAGCGTCTCCTAACGTGAGCAGCACCAATGGCTGGAGGTACTGTTCTTGAGCAATTTAGTTTCTTCTTTTATTGCGATTCATATCAAGCATTTATTCCGCATTAAAGAATCGTATAATTGACAACAATACACACATATACATACATAATATATGTATAGAGAGAGAGATTCTCTCTCCTACTCCTACATATCCAATTGACTTATTATACATAAATATGTGTGTATATATATATAATACCATTATCTCTCTTTCTCTTGTCATAATTAAATTTTTATTTTTATTCTATTGATTAATTGGATTGTTTGATGCATTAGAATTCTGGGTTTCTAATATTCGGTGTTTTGATTATGTTGTTAGGTCTCTTTTGGGATGAATGGTTTGAGATTGTTTGCTTTTTAAATGTGTGAGTTGCGTTTGTTTTCTTGTGTACAAACCCCATTAATACTGTTGGTTTCAACTTAATCTGATTCGTTTTGTTTCCTTTGCATATAACACCGTATGTCCTTGTCGTTGAATGTACTCTAAACAATCTATCAAATCTTGAATTTAGTTTAATTCAAGGGAGATTTACAGTTAGGTCCTGTTTTAGTAAATAATGGTCCATTAAGTCGTACTTAAAAAACTTTTTACCTGTAAGTCCCATAACAAGTTTAAATGACAAAACTACCCATACCAAATCAAAAACACAAAATAAAATCACAACTTTTTATTCATCACAGTTCATTCGCGCCATTTCACATCCCTTACAGATTTCAATCTCACCTTCATCAATTTTGCCTCACATTTCGTCTTACTTTATCAATCTCGGCTCAGATTCCAAAACAACAAACTAGATCATCAAAGATTTTCAGATTCGAACAACCAAAATGGTGAAAACAAGTAAGATTCAAATACCCTAAACACTAGTTTCTGCGAAATCTTCCATTTTCAAAATTTTTGTTTTTGATTTCCATTTCAGTTTGAATGTTGAGTTCCAAAATGGTGAAAACAAGTAAGATTCAGAATATCTTAAACCCTAGTTTCTACAAAATCTTCCATTTTCGAAACTTTTTTTTTTTTTAATTGCCATATCAGTTTGAATGTTGAGTTCGTTACTGTTGTTATAAATGTTCTACGATTTCGAGTCGATTTGAGTCAAAAATCATAGTTAATAACGTTATCTTCCTTTAGATTTTAGTTTGAAGGTTGATTTTGGTACCATTATTGTGAATGTTCTTAGATTCTGAATCAATTTGAGTGAAAAACCCCTAGTTAATCATGTTCTCATTTTTGCAATTTAGGTTTCATTGTTAATTTTGGTGTCATTGCTATGAATGTTCTCATATTTCAAGTCAATTTGAGTGAAAAATCCTAGTTAATCATGTTCTCTTACTTCTAATTTAGATTTCAATATTGAGTTTGGTACCATTACTGCGAATGTTCTCAGATTCTGAATGAATTTGAGTAAAAAACCCTAATTAATCATGTTCTCATACTTTCGATTTAGGTTTCATTGTTGATTTTGGTACCATTGCTGTGAATGTTCTCAGATTTTGAATAAATTTGACTGAAAAACCCTAGTTAATCATGTTCTCTTACTTCTAATTTAGATTTCAATATTGAGTTTGGTACCATTGTTGTGAATGTTCTCAGATTCTAAATCATTTTGAGTGAAAAATCCTATTAAATCATGTTCTCGTGCTTTCAATTTAAGTTTCATTGTTGATTTTGGTACGATTACTATGAATCTTCTCAGATTCTGAATCAATTTGAGTGAAAAACCCTAGAAAATCATATTCTCATGCTTTCAATTTATGTTTCATTGTTGATTTTGGTACCATTGCTGTGAATGTTCTCAGATTCTGAATCAATTTGAGTGGAAAACCCTAGTTAATCATGTTCTCATGCTTTCGATTTAGGTTTCATTGTTGATTTTGGAACCATTGCTGTGAATGTTCTCAGATTTCGAATAAATTTGAGTGAAAAATCCTAGTTAATCATATTCTATTTCTTTTAATATATATTTCAGTATTGATTTTGGTACCATTGCTGTAAATGTTCTCAAATTCTGAGTCAATTTAAGTGAAAATCCCGACTTAATCATATTCTCTTGATTTTAACTTAGGTTTCAATGTTGAGTTTGACACGATTGCTTTGAATGTCTCAAGTTTTGAATCAATCTGACTGAAAAACTCTAGGTATTCATGTTCTCTTCCTTTTGATTTAGGTTTCATTGTTGATTTTGGTACGATTGCTGTGAATGTTCTCAAATTCTGAATGAATTTAAGTCAAAATCCCTAGTTAATGATATTCTCTTGCTTTTGATTTCAATTTCAATGTTGATTTTGTTTTTATTGCCATGAATGTTATCAAATTTAGACTTCATGAGAATGACATTGGAGTGATTCTTTTAGGAACATTCTCAGTGTTAATATGTCTTCTATGTTGATTTTCCGTACAGGAAATCAACTCATGGAAACACCAATACTAAAGAGCAATGCAAGGAAAACAATAAGAAGGCATAAAGAGTCAACTTTGAGGGAGAAAAGCTAAAAGGGAAAGCATAAAGAATGGAAAGTAACTTTCAGATCAAACATGTTAACAATAGTGAAGTTGTTACAACACATCAAACTTAGAAACGAGCATATTAAAGGGTTAAAGAAAACCCCGTTCTGGTCATTTTTTGATGCAATATTGAAGAATATGTTGAATTATAAACAATGTAGAAAATATGATGATATTGCATTCAAAATAATTCAAACATACCAATCAGGCAGCAGTGGTTCGTTCCAGTTAGGACCAGAAACTGTAAAGCTAACAACAGAAGACATCAAGTCCATTTTTGGTATATCTTGTGGAGATAAGCCGATGAATCTTGGTTATAGAAATAAAAGTATATCATCATTTCTGACAAGAAGATCCATAGAAACTGAAAGACTATCGAACACAACCATCATGGACTTGTTGCAAAAAACATTGAAAGGCAATAAGAAAGAAGACACTGAAGATTTAATTAGGATGGTGTGCATGTATACTTGTTTGAAGCTTTTTCTTTTTCTCTACATCAGGAACGACAGTTGGATGGGTATTTCTTAATTATATGGAAGACAAAATCAATGAGAAAATACAATTGTGCAGAAGCAATAAAGAACACCCTGATATCTTCAATTGAAAAATACCACAAAAATTCAGTAAAAGTCACATGATGTGTTATGGCTCTCTTAGTAAGTACATCTTTACTCTAATTTATTAGTTTGTTGTTAATAAAAGAAAGTATTATTTCTTATTCAAAAGACAAAAATTCTTTACATTTGGTTTGTAGTATTGATTGTGTGAGCACACACTGATCATCCACCCTGAAGCTAGCAAAGCATGCCCAAGGGTGATCAAGTGGAATCTTGCCAAATTACATAAACGTATGAAAGTCATATCACTACATCAGCTGACAACAAGACAGGTCACATCCTCATCTCATTTTAATTTCAATTCAAGTTGGGAAAAATCTCTATTTTTATACACTGAATTATTTCTGAGAAACTTTTTAGTTTCCTAAACTTCAATTATTTCAAAAACTAATATCTGTTGTATGTTGACCTACAGGTAACCAGTGCTCAATTGAATGAGGAAAGTCATGAAGACCTTGATGACACTGAAGAAGAAGAAAAAGAAGATGCTGAAAATGCTGAAGATGAAGAACAAAAAGATGCTAAAGAAGAAGAACAAGAAATACAAGAACAACAAAAACAAGATGCTGAAAATACTGAAGAAGAATAAGAAGATTCTAAAGAATATGAAGAAGAAGAAGAAGAAGATGGTCAATATGTTGAAGAGTGCCACCAAGAACAAAAGCCAGCAAATGAAGACTTTAATGACTTCTGCAAAATTATACTCAATGATGCACCTGAGGGAGAAGAACAAATTCATCAACAAACACTTGAGAAACTTCAAACTGAGAACAACAATTTGCAACTAGACAACACAGTGAAGACCATCTACATAAATAAACTTGAAGAGGATAACAGGCTACTCACAGCACAAATACAACAATTGAAAGATGAAAATTCTCGATTGCATAACCAATTGGTTGAAAAAGAGGTCCATGAGATAACCCAAGAAGTTTGTGCAGTAAAACATTCTGGGACAGATGCAAAGAATGAAGGTCATACAATAAACGATGAAAATTCTCAAGTGTTGCAGAAAGAGGTCCATGAAAATTCTGAAGTTGTGAACAAAGAGCTCCATCAGAAAGAGGTCCATGAGATAACGCAACAACCTTTTGCAACAAAACATTGTGAGACAAATACAAATGTGAAAGATTGTCAAAATTCTCAATTGCAGAATCAGTTACTAGAGGAAGAAGTCCATGACTTAACCCAACAAGTTTGTGCAATAAAAGCCGATGATCTGACAGAATCAAGACAAACAAATCTACAGAATTCCATGATTAAAAATATCAAAGCTAAAGCAAGGAAGACTACTGAGGTGTCAGATTATGAGTATAGAGACAAGAAAGTTAAAGTTGAGAAAGAGAAGGAACACAAAGATGAGACAATTTCAAACAAGTATGCTGTGGCTCAATTGCTACCTCCTGAAGATAAATATAAACTACAAATTCTTTGGAAAGAAAAGCAAACAGAATCAAGGTATAATCTTACATAAATCTTGCAATTTTTCATGTAGTACAAATATATGAAATGAAACTGAGAAATAGCTCTGTTTTCTAAAAATATTCTGACTTAATTATTAACACATTTTTTATTGTTTTGTAGTGCTTGTATATGGTTTGGCTCAAGATATGACAATTGTGTGTTTATTAATGATATCAAGAACTTGGTAAAAGGGACAGACATATCCAGCTGTGTACGTATAATATTTGTAATATTTTAACACTGAAAAACTTCTCATTAATTTGTTAACATCACTTTTGTGTTTCAATTTGATAGACAATTGATGCATATGCTGAGATTCTT
>NW_021028383.1:179803-239184 GCF_004153795.1 Camellia sinensis | reverse complement strand
GACAATTCAAAAAATTCGTCATAAAAAAAATCAATAATTTTAAGTTTTAGTGATAATTTATAAAAATTATGACAAAAAAAAAGTCACTAATTATCAATTTTTAGTGACATGTGCAAAAAATCGTCACAAAAATTATTTTTAGCGACGATTTTACTGTGACTTATTTTTAATAGGACTTAACGAGATTAAATCCAACTATTAGGACATGTTAGTAGTTTACCTTAGAGATTAAAGTTGGTGTTAAAAAGAAAAAAAAAAGTTAAGTAATGAAAAAAAAAAGATAAGAAAAAAAGGAGAGAAAAAAGGGTGAGGCTACATGTTTTACTATTGAAAAATGTTTGAGATTTTCAATTTTTTTTCATAATTTAATCCACAGTGATGTGATTTGATAAATGTCAATTTTTAATTAGTTATACACTTAATGATATGAAACTCACCACCCTTATTACATCATTACAAATACATTTATAAGTATAAAATGTGGGTTTTGTTGTGAAATATTTGGATAACTATCAAAGAAATGCAATTAGAATTCTAATGAGTTTTTTGGCCAAAGTGGAAATAGGGGATAGTTTTACCATGTAGGAAGTATGGTATGCCATGTGGTAAACCATATGGTGTGGTGAATAGTGGTAAATAGTGAAAATTTTATCATCTATAAATAGGTGAGGTTGCATGGTAATGAATATATAGAAAAGTTGTTTATTAATTGTGTGGTCCTTTATTTCCTCTTCCATTGTGGTTCTTTCTTCTTTATTTTCTTTAGTGTTATAACATGTTATCAGCACGAGATTCCAACCAGCTGAGAAGGAAAAGTGGCATCACATACAAATAAGATTGGTGTGATTTTTCTACAAAGTGGTTGAGATAAGTGTAAATAAATTATGAATAAATATTTTCTAAGAGCAGTTCATAATAAGACTAATTCTATATTTTTCTTAATATATCCACACAATACTGAATATATTATTATTGTTGTGTTGAGTGCACAAATATGTCAAATCCTTCAAAATCAAAATTCATAGATTTTGATATTTTGGGAAATTTATTTATCTTGGACACTTGATGTTGAGATCCACCTTGAGGCAATATTGGATCTTGGAGATACCATTAAAAATGAAAATGAAGTATCTCTGAAGGATCGCGCAAAGGCAATGATATTCATTCGCCACCATTTCCAAGAAAAATTAAAACTGAATACCCCATAGTAATAGATTCACTATTTTTGTTCAATAATTTGAAGGAGAAATACGAGTACCAACAGACTGTAAACCTCCCAAAAAGCTCCCCACAATTGATTGCACCTGAAGTTGCAAATTTATGAATCAGTTAATAAATACAATATATAGGTCAGTACAATATATAGAATATGTGTTGAAATGTTCACGCTGATAATATGCTCCTGTAGTAGCAATATAAAGAGTGTTGATCTACAAAATACTCTAAACTGATTTCATGTCTTCTTGTGGCTGAACAAACTAAGCAACTTTTATTGAAAAATCATCAATCCTGCTTTGTTCCATTCCCTGAAGTGAATGAAGTTGCATTTCATGGTCGTGGACAAAAGAGAAGTCATGGTTCTAGACATGGCTGAGGTAAAATTACAGAATCCGTAGGGGACATGGTCAGAAACATTCGAGCAAAAATATCACGTCATTCCACCTAAAGTGGGATAATCCTAAGATATCATAGGAAAAAAAGAAAAAGTTTACATGCACGAAATTAAATCAAAAAGTAATAAGAACATGTATACAAATTTTGTTTTCATGTTTACATATCATTACTCTTTGTTTTATGTAACTAATTCTAGTTTGCCTACTTGTACATGTGAAAGGGAACTTCATTTTGAGAATGAGCATGTGTATCCACAACTTAGCACCAATTCTTTGTTTATTTGTGAATTTGCCAAGTCCAAACACGTTACAATGTTATATACAATTGCAATTGGGATTCAGATGTGTATGTGAAACAACATTCAACGGCTTCAAATAGTCAACACGGGACGAGGAAAAACAACCAAATCAAACTAAGCAAAGGCATAGCTAGGTGAGATTGTAAGAGAAGAAAATAGGGCTTAACATTGTTCTTATACAAGATCTCCGAAGCTGGTTGCCAAGAAAGATAGCCAGCCTTAACATTGGGTTAATTTGCTAAACAGACTCGTGGGTCTTGGACCATAACAATTAAACATCACCATGAATTGTCTTTTTGTCAGGAAAAATTTTTCATGGCAAAAGTGGTCATGTAAAAAAAGATTTGAATTGTTCATTTATAAATCTATGTAAATGGACGATTCAGATCTATTTGTGGCATGATTATGTTATTATGATGTGTAACAATGAATAATTGTTTTTCCTATCGGATATATTGGGTAGTTTCTACAAACATAATAAATCAGAGATTGAATTTGGCACCTATTCATTAGCCAGTTTTGAAAACTAGAAAAGTGTATCTATATTGTTTCCCAGTAAACATGGCCAAATTCTTTTTTATCTTCATTCATACTATAAATGTTATATATATGTATAAAACTTATTATATTTAGAAAGATAAATTACATTTATTTGTGTTAGATTTTGTTCACTTCAGAATATTTTGGCTTGAAATTTGACTTATTTTCATTTGAAAAAAGAGAAATATTAGGGACACAAATTTTGAAAAAAAGAGAAATAAGGGTATGAGTGGAATTTTGAAGTGTAAGGAGATAAAATACTTTTTTTTAATTTTTTTTTTTTAAAATGTTAGCATAATTAAAAAGGGTGTTTTTGGCCAAAACCCTTTCCTTGGACCATTTTTGTGATGTAAAAATTTTAGAGTGAATTACACCAACGATCCTTATAGTTTAGGGTTTGTGTTACTTTGGTCCCTGATTTTTTAATTGTGACACATTTGATTCTGAATCTTGAATCTTGTTCCAAATAAAGACAATTGAAGATACTATTTGATTTTTCAAGGGCAAATTCGTCAATTTGATAAAATATAAATTAATTTGACAAAAATAAATGTCAAAAAATTATTTTTGAATTTTAAAAAATTATTTCTACTCACTAAAGATAAAATTTTATAAAATTGATAAATCTTTTAGACATTTATTCTTTTTTACCAAATTAATTTTTATTATGTATTTGGATGATGATCATGTAAAATTAATTTTTAAAAATTAATCATGTAATTTTTATTAATTTTATCAATTTTACATAATTTTATCTTTGGTAGGTAGAAATTTTTTTTAAAAATTTAAAAATATTTTTTTGACATTTATTTTTGTCAAATTAGTTTATATTTTATCAAATTGATGATTTTGCCCTTGAAATTAAGTAATGGCATGTTCAATTGTCCTTATTTGAAACAATATTCAGAATTCAGGGTCAAATATGTCACAATTGAAAAGTCAGGGACTAAAGTGACATAAGTCCCAAACTATAGGAACTATTAGTGTAATTTGCTCAAAATTTTATTTGAGTTTTGTTTAGTGACAATCTATTTTTAAATGACGGTAGACTTTTACTTTGGCCAAAACTCCCTTATTTATTAATAATTATAGTGACTATGGTGCTTAGTGTTGATGATAGTATTTTACTTTTTAAAAATTAAAATTTTACAGTAGTATTTACTGTAAATCAGAGTAAAATTTTACTGTGAGATATAGTAAAATTTTACTGTTGACGTTAATTTCGATAGTAAAAATTATATTTTATTTATTTTTTGAAGAATTTCATACCCAACATAAAACTCGTTTGATAAATATTGATAAGAGAATTTTAAAAATACTAATTTTATTAAAAAATGACATTTAGATAAAAAGTTATATCATTTTAAAATTTAAAATATTAAATTACTTACTAAAAATATTTTGGTAATAGTGATGTATACTGAACTTTTGAAGAAAAAAAAATTAAGTTTGTCCTTAATGTTTGAAGTTTTATTATGAAGAGCTTTTGACTAAATAATTTAATTAAAGATATATATAAGGAGTTTAAATTTTTTTTTTTTTTTTAGAAGCTACCAAAAGAGAGAAATTGGGGGAGACAAAGAAGCAACAGTCATCTTAATAAATTAACGAAATAAATGAAATTACTATATTACACTCACCTTCATTCCTTACTCTTTGCTTTACAGGTTGGGCGTGGGATGGGTTATTTTGATAAGTAGATTAAAAGTATTTTTTTTAAATATATAAAAAAATAGAAAGATAATGTGATTTAAAAAAGTCAAAAAATTTAAAAATTGACTTTTAACCCAATTGACTAAATAGGCCTTTTGTAGTAATTTACGTCCGCCCCGTATCATATTAAGAATGGGACAAATCAGGAGTGGTGGGTGCGGGACAAGAAATGGATTAATTTTACAAGTTAAAGAATAAAAATTATGAATAGTATAATATAACATATTTACGAATAATAATAAAAATTATAAGATATAAGATACGAGTAAAAAGAATATAAGATAAAAAATAAATAAGTAAAATTAATATTAAGTATACTATTTTAATATTTTAATTTTATTATAATAAAAATTTAATTATATATTATATACATATAAATATAAATATATTTAATAATCAGATAGTCGGGAAAACGGGACGGGTAGCAAAATTGGTTCCTGCCCCACTTCCTTATTGGGTCGGGTAGAACAGGGTGGGCAGCAAAACCTGTGCCCCACTTTCTCTCATCACTCTCTTACTCTCTCTCCCTTCAATGGCCACCACTGTTAACCAGTCTAAACCAGAGACCAAGCTATAATACCCATTTTATTGTAAGCTTTTTCTGCTTTGTCTCCTTTTCATTTAAATTCTATAATTTTCTTGTTATATTGTGTGTTTTTCAACAATTTTGGTGATGGGTTTTTGCTGCTTTGTGGAATTGGTGACGGGTTGATCAATGGGTTGCCCTTCAAACACACATGACCTTCAGTCAGTGTTAATGGATTGGTTTTGTGGTTTTATTTGTTAAATTGGGCCTTTCAGTCTGCTATGCTTTGTATAAAATTGACTGGCTTTGGGTTGTTGTGTGATTAGCTTTGGGGAGAAGCATGCTTTTTCTTCCACTTGTTTGCCTGTTGTTACTTTGGTAAAGGTGTGGAGAGAGAGATTAGAGAGAAGAGAACACGAGAGGGAATATATTGCTAGGGTTAAAATTGGTATTTTAAAATTGTTGGTCTTTTAAATCAATAGAATCAAGTGACACTCCTTTTATCTCTCTTATACATAATCCTGAGCAAGCTCTTAATTGAAGTTGCACATGATGAGATATCCGAAAATCTATGGTAATAGTGATAACAAACTCTAAACATGTCATTGTCCTTTAGTAGTAGTGATGAATCAGTTCGTCCCAGTGAATGGATCGGGTAGGTCCAAGCTCCTCAGGCCCACGTCCAAATGATCAAGTCCACCGGATAACCTGCAAACAAATTCAACGGGGAACGGGGTAGTCTTCTAGTGAACCCTTCGACGAGCAAGTTAGGAAGAGAAGTAGTGTGTAGAGGGAGAGATTAGGGATAGAAAGCTTAACCTTTTTCTTGTCTTCACCGTTTGCTTATATCCTTTGGTAATCATTTCGCTGTCCCTTCCGACTTGCCCTTTTCGTCGAAAGTCTATGCTGTAGCTTACCTTGTTCAGGGTGAGGGGGTCCTGTTCCGACGGTGAGGTGTTGTCGTAATAAATGCTGTGAGGCGCTGCATTAATGGTGATGTGCAGTGGCAATAACTTTGCAGATCTTTGTCTGCTGATGTGGCTCGTCCATCACCCGCCACGTGCCTGAATGCCATTGGTTCTTTGTGCCATGTTGGATTCCAGCTATTCTGGATTTCATCGGCTGCGTTATGTATTGGGCTCCGATTGATGGGATTGGGTTGTTTATAATGGTTCATGGCCTTTGTGAGCCTGTCCACGTTAGTAGTCCCCCATTCCCAAGTGCAGCATCAGTCCAACGAAGGGAATACGTATGAGGAAGATGAGTCCGATCGGGATGGGCGGCCAGGTTGGTGGACCGAGCGTGAGATGGTCCAACTGTGGGGAGGGGGGGTCAGTTTGACCACAGCGGTCTACCGCTCTCGCGTGAAGGCCAAGCAGAAAGGAAGACCGTAAGGAGGGCTGACCGCGCGAAGGCCGAGTGGAAGGGCCGACCGTGAGGAGGGGCGACCATGCGCGATGGCCGAGCGGGGGGGCTGACCGGGAGGAGGGGCGACCGTGCGCGAAGGCCGAGCGAAAGGGCCGACCGTGAGGAAGGGCGACCCTGCGCGAAGGCCGAGCGAAAGGGCCAACCGTGAGAAGGGGAGACCATGCGCGAAGGCCGAGCGAAAGGGCTAATCATGATGAGGGGCTACCATGTACGAAGGCCGAGCGAAAGGGCGCGAGGCTTAAGAGGCGGCGTGGCAAGTGATGATTTGAAGTGGAAAAGACAGGGTAAGGGGAGTAGTCAGTGCATCGTGGTCACACACGTGGCAACATCCCGTAGGGGGGAAGATTAGGCGTTGGATCAGAAATGAAACGTTAGGTCATTATGGGTGTTGAAGAGACGGTTTTGGCGGATGATTTTGAAAAGTTTTCAAACTGACGAAAATTAATTGGGATCCTTGGAATACGGGCAAACCGTGGGCTTTTGGCATTATTCGATTCACGTACTTGTTGACGAAAAATCAATATTCCAAGTGCGAATTCCTTTGTTGCTCACGATACACCTCTGCAATACTTTTTCGATTTCCTTGCACCTGCCTTTGAAGCGATTCGCCGACATACCACAGAAATGGCCCAAGAAGGGACTGCGATTGTCAGGGTGGATCCACTTGGAGATGATGATGCGGTGGAATTAGCGCAGCAATACCGGATGGAGAGGGTGGAGGAGTCGATTGTACGATCCCACGGTTCCACCATGATAGCAGCGCCGAAGCCAATCAACCAGGTAGAACCTGATCACTGGCCCACAAAGGCTGACAAATCCACGATTACTGTGGCGGAGTTGGAGGCTATTCGCGAAAAATACCAGATCCCTGTGGAAGTGGAGTTATTGCTGCCGACATCAATGGAGAGGCTGTCTGACGCTAGGTCATGAGGGTTTTCCCTTTATGAGGAAGCTCTGAAGGGTGGACTGAGGTTGCCACTGCCGCAAGTGGTAGTGGATGTGCTCAACTGTCTGGAGGTAGCACCGGGCCAACTAATGCCTAATGCATGGAAGATCCTGCTGGCCTGTGCAAGTGCATGGCCGAAGGCAAATGGAGGGGAGGCCATGACAGTAGACGAATTCTTTGCGTGTTATAAGGCCTCGGGGCAGCAGGAGACGTGAGTCACGCTGCAGGCAGCAGTGAGGAGAGGGTTGGTGGCGGGGCTGCCGTCGTCGATTAAGGGGTGGCGACCACGATGGTTCTACGTGTCTGCCAATGGGGGGCTTAGAGTGCGCACCATTTGGAAAGTACCCATCAGGTCTGTGGAGTAGAAACTGGGAGCAGCTGCGGAGGGGAGGGTGAAGAGGGTGAAGGAGTGGAGGGAGAAAGAAGGGGCCAAATGGGACGAGCTCGTTCAGCCGTTGGCATTGTTTGAGGTAGGGTTGGGTCCAAAGCCAAGTAGTGGGGACCTCGACCGAGCGGAGTTGGAGGCGAGGAGAAGGGCTCAAGAGGTGGAGGATCAGGCCATCCTTGCTAAAGCCTAAAAATTCAAAGAGTCCCAGGCCAACTGACCACCAAAACCGGTTGCGAGGGAGAGGATCCGACCTCGCCCCAAACCCTTGGGAGAGAAAGACTTAGGCGATTTTGTGCTGCGGCCGCCCCCAATAGACCCTTTAAAGGAGAGGTCCTTGAAGGAGATGGAGGCGTTGGGCTTGGGGAAGAAGAAGAAGAGGGTGAGGCGGAGTGAGGAAGTGCCTGCCCAGAAGAGGAGGAGGGAGACAAGTGTGAAGGAAACCAGTGCTGCCAAGGGGGCTGAGGGGGGAGAAGTGGAGGGGACCCCAGGAACGGTAGGTGGCCCAGACGCGGTGGAGGTTGCTTCAGAAGGCATGGAGGTGGTGCTAGTGGTGGTGGCGATCGCCGCAAGGGTCGCAAAGGCTGCCCCCGAAAGGCGAGTGGAGAAGGAGGCAGCTGGCCTTGGACCAAGGAGGGAAGAATAGGCCCAGGGGGGTCTTGCACCTTAAGAGGGGGGAGTCAGTCTGACCACGGCAATCTACCATGCTCGTGCGGCGGCGGAGCGGCTGGAGGGAGAAGAAGGCCCGGCCAGGGTAGGGGCAGACCGCTTGGTAGGGATTGTAGAAGAGGCAGCCTTGCGCTCGGCATCCAGATTCAACGAGGCTGAACTGCTAAGGGGGTTATACTCTGCTCAAATGGAGGTAACCACCTTAGCAGGGGCCCTGCTGAGGAAGACGGGGGCTACCAAACTTAAGGCAGATGAGGCCAAGGCGCAGCTTGCAAAGTTAAAGAAGAAGAGTGCAAGTTGGGAGAGTGCCCACACAGAGCTGCAAGGGGTTAAGGTGGAACTGGAGGAGACATGCCACCAGGTTGTGTCGCTCGAGTTCCAACTTGCTGGAGAGCAGAAGAAGTTGGAGGAGGCCCAAAGAGCCTGCGCTGTTGCGGTTGAGCGACATGAAGAGGCCATGGAAGCAGAGAGAGTGCAGGCGGCGGCGGAGAAGGAGAGCCTGAAGAAGGAATTGTAGGCGGAAAAGGCAAAGGCGGCGTCAGAAAGGGCGGCCCTGCAGAAAGAGCTGGACAAAGAGAGGGCCAAGGCAGCCTCAGAAAGGGCGGCTTATCTCGATCTGTGCATCGCAGCAGTGGAGCAATTCAAAGGGTCGGCCGAATTTTAGATGGCGGTTGATGCCGCGGTCACAAGTAGCCTGACTAGGCAAGAATCTGGGGGGGCGGGTCCATCG
Organism: Camellia sinensis; assembly: GCF_004153795.1. Taxonomy (NCBI): domain Eukaryota; kingdom Viridiplantae; phylum Streptophyta; class Magnoliopsida; order Ericales; family Theaceae; genus Camellia; species Camellia sinensis. Next base: position 230,335 of record NW_021028383.1, on the reverse strand, counting down.
AGGACGACCGCTGGAGGCAGAACTGAAGCAGAAGTTATTGAGAGCTTCCAGCAGTCAGACTTTTATAAGCACGAAATGGCTGAGAACTGGGACAGTGGCTGGAAAATGTTCAAACGTAGAGCTGAAGAGCTGTTCGCAGACTTAGACCTTAGTAGTATGACGATTGGCAAAGACGATGTGGCCCAAACCCCCTTGGATGAGGGCATTGAAGAAGAAGACCTCCTCTCCAGTGAGGAGGAGTAACTGGGGAAGAAGGAGAAAGAGACACTGTAATGAACTTTTGAAGTGCTGTAATGAACTTTTTTTTTTTTTTTTGATGAACTTTTTTGTACATGAATTGTTGTAATGAACTTTTGTAATGAGTTGTGAATGAATAAAATTTCAGTTGTGTTTATCATTTGATTGTTTCTGTTTGTGCATCTGAGATGAATGAAGCGTGGGCGAAGTGTGTGTCGAACTCCTTGTTAATAAGAGTGAAATTTAAACTTGTAATGAAGACTCAATGCAGAGTTAAGTTAAGAACTCCTCTTTGCAGAGTGAAATTTAAGCTTGTAATAAAGACTCAATGCAGAGTAAAGTTAAGAACTCCTTAATGCAGAGTGAAATTTAAGCTTGTAATAAAATGATAAGCCTGTGAAATTTAAAATGTAATAGAATTTGGAATTTGACTAGGCAAAGAGTGGTGTGAAGACTTGGACCTGGAATTGTAACTAAGTGTGTCTACTTATTCCACAAGTATGAAGTTTTGCATGGGTGGCTTTGACAGAGCCCTGCACGCTAGGTCTGGCCGAGTGCTTCACGCTCAGCCTGGATGGGGCTTTTAGCGCTCGGTCTGGCGAGCGTTTTCGCACTCGGTCGGGCTGAGGCTGTTAACGGTCGGACTGGCCGAGGCGGCTCATGCTCAGTCTGGCTGAGGCTTTTAGTGCTCAGTCTGGCTGAGGCTTTTAATGCTGCAAATAAGAATGTTACGGAGACAACGCATAGATAGCTGAGATATATAATCAAGAAGTTACATTGCATGGGGGGATGTCAAGAATGTGTGGATTTCCTCGAAAGGAAAATACAAGAATTGAGCAATACAAAAATAGGAGCTTGTTGAAAGTAACGCTTAAGGTGTTCGGCGTTCCATGGGTGCGAGAGGTCTCGACCTTCCACGTCCTGAAGTCGGTAAGTGCCTGGTCGGGGTCGGACTTTCACAATGTAAGGTCCCTCCCACTTGGCTGCCAATTTACCCTCAGTCGGATTTTTGGTAGCAAGAGTTGCTTCTCTCAAGACAAGATCCCCTACAGCGAACTCCCTTGGTCGGACCTTGCGGTTGTAGTGTGTTCTCATTTTCTGTTGGTATGAGGCCAGTCGAACAGCGGTGGTCTCTCTGAGTTCTTCAATTAGGTCCAGGTCAGCTCGACGGAGCTCTTCAGTTAGTGCTGGATCCGGATGTGAAACCCTGGGAGTAGGCAGACCGACTTCTACTGGGATAACCGCCTTAGCGCCGTATGTTAAGCGGAAAGGGGTTTCCCCAGTGGCGGTCCATGCTGTAGTTCGATAAGCCCAGAGTACATTCGGTAGCTCCTCAGCCCAAAGTCCCTTAGCAGCTTCTAGCTTAGTTTTGATGATCTTCAGGAGAGAATGGTTGGTGACCTTAACTTGGCCATTGGCCTGGGGATGACCAGGGGATGAGAAACAAGGTTGAATTTGGAGGTCGGCACAAAACTTCTTGTACCTGGCGTTGTCAAATTGTTTGCCGTTGTTGGAGACGATGGCCTGAGGAATGCCAAACCTGTAAACGATCGACTGCCAGATGAACTTGGTTGTGTTCCGCTCGGTAATGGTGGCAAGGGGTTCTGCCTCTACCCACTTGGTGAAGTAATCGATGGCGACGATCGTGAACTTGGTCTGGCCTCGGCCGGTAGGGAGCGGATCGACCAAGTCGATCCCCCATTTGGCAAACGCATAAGGGCTGCAAAGTGTGATCAACTCTGTAGGGGGTGCATGGGGGATGTTGGCAAAATGTTGACACTTATCACATTTGAGCACGAAATCTGTCGCATCACGATTAAGAGTGGGCCAGAAATAACTAGTACGGAGTATCTTGTGCGCCAGGGACTTGCCACCCGAGTGATTGCCGCAGATCCCCTCATGGATTTCTTGCATCACATAAGTTGCTTGAGTCGGATTGAGGCACCGCAGATAGGGGCGTGAGAAACCATGTTTGTACAAGATGCCGTCGACAAGGATGTAATTGGACGATCGTGCCCGGACTTTGGCAGCTTGCTGGCGGTCATCTGGAAGTTCCCCCGCTATCAGAAATAGAAAGATGTCCGACGCCTAAGGGATTGGCTCATTTTGGAGAAATTGTATTTCATACTGGTCGGGGGAAATGGCGGGGTGGGATAGGTATTCGAGGCGGACACCACTGCTGAGGATAGACTGGTCTGCGGAGGCCAACTGGGCCATCTCATCTGCCTTAGAGTTCTCCGCCCGAGGAATGTGCTTGATGTGAAAGGTATTGAAAAGGCGAACAAGGGGAAGTGCAAGATCCCTGTAAGCTCACATTGTGTCCTCCTTGGCATCGAATTCGCCCGTGATCTATCCGACGATGAGCTGAGAGTCGCTGAGCACTCGGATGTGGTTGACACCAATGTCCCTGGCTAGGCGAAGGCCTGCTATCAGTGCCTCATATTCGGCCTCATTGTTGCTAGCCTCAAACAAGAAACGAAGCGCACATTTGAAATAACCACCCTCAGGGGTGGTGAGGATGAGGCCCGCCCCACTACCTTGCCTGCGGGATGATCCGTCAACGTTGAGAGTCCAAGAGTGAGGGTCTTCTGGCTCGACGGGAGCTGGCAGGGGTGGAGAGGCAGTGGTTGGGGTAGGATTAGTGAATTCCAAGATAAAGTCGGCGATAGCCTGTCCCTTAATTGCTGTTCGAGGCCAGTAAGAGATGTCAAACTGGCTGAGTTCCACTGACCATTGCATAAGTCTGCCGAAAAGTTCTGGTTGCTGCATGACCTTCTTCAAGGGTTGGTTGGTGAGGACCATAATGGAATGGGCTTGGAAGTAAGGACGGAGTCATCTGGAGGCGGTGACCAAGGCCAAGGATAATTTTTCTAGCAGTGGGTAATTCTGCTCTGCTCCCCTGAGAGCCCGACTGATGTAGTAGACCGGCCATTGGACAGAGTCGTATTCCCTGATAAGAGCTGCACTGACTACGGTGCTTGAGACGGCTAAATAGAGGAAGAGGGACTCGCCCGTAAGTGCTTATGAAAGGAGGGGTGAATTGGCCATGCACTGCTTTAACTGCTGAAAAGCCTTTTCAGATTCAGTTGTCCATTCAAAGGTTTGCCGAAGAACTTTGAAGAACGGTAGGCACTTATCTGTTGTGCGGGAAATGAAACGGTTGAGGGCTGCAACTCGGCCAGTGAGCCTTTGAACATCCTTGACCGTCCTGGGTGACTGCATCTCAATCAAGGCCTTGATCTTTTCAGGGTTAGCTTCAATGCCCCGCTGACTGACCATAAAACCCAGAAACTTCCTAGATTCGACGCCGAAGGTGCATTTCTCTGGATTGAGCTTCATTTGGTACTTGCGTAGGGTGGCGAAGGTCTCTCGCAGGTCGGCTAGATGATCAGTGGAGAGTTTGCTCTTGACTAGCATGTCGTCGACATATACTTCCATATTCTGTCCTATCTGGTGATGGAAGACGGCATTGACCAATCGTTGGTAGGTAGCCCCAGCGTTCTTCAATCCGAATGGCATTACTCGGTAGTGGTAGGTACCTCGGTCGGTAATGAAGGACGTATGTTCCCGATCTGACGGGTGCATGAGGATCTGGTTGTAGCCAGAGAAAGCATCCATGAAGCTGAGCATTTGATGACCGGCCGTGGCGTCGACCAGCAGGTCTATGCATGGAAGAGGATAGCTGTCTTTTGGGCAAGCTCGGTTTAGATCAGAGTAATCGACACAGAGTCGCCATTTGCCACTGTTCTTGCAGACTAGGACCACGTTTGACAACCATTTAGAGTAGTCGACGTTTTTGATGAATTGGGCCTCAAGGAGCTTGTCGACCTTTGTGGCTATAAGAGTATTGTGCTCCGGGTGAAATATGTGCTACTTCTGGCGGTAAGGTCGGAAGTGAGGTTCAATACTGAGGCGATGGGTTACGAAAGAAGGGTCGATGCTTGGCATATCTGAATGAGTCCAGGCGAATACATCATTGTGCTCGGTCAGAATGGCAGTAAGGTCGGCCTTAGCTCGGGGGGATAGTTGGCTGCCAATCCTTATTGGGTTGGTGGGATCGATGGGAATCTCAACGAGCTCCTCCACCGGTTCACCTCTGACCAGCTCGTCCTCATCTCGGGCGTCAAGTCCTTCAATGATCATGGCCTCTTTCAGCTTGACTTCCTTGAGTGAGGCAACATAACATTCTCTGGCTATGGTCTGCTCTCCCTGTACTGTCCCGATGCCCTGGTCGGTAGGAAACTTTATGGCGAGGTGGTAGGTTGAAGTGATAGCTTGGAAAACGTTGAGGGCGGTGCGACCGAGGATGATGTTGTAGGCAGAGGGACAGTCGACCACAAGGAAGGTGAGCAACTTGGTAGCTTAACGTGGGTATTCGCCAATAGTGATGGGGAGGTCGATGGAGCCAATGGAGGTCACCCGGTTGCCAGTGAAACCGACCAAGGGGGTTTGGAGGGGAGACAGACGTTCCTCCCCAATTTTGAGCTGGCGGAAGCAGCTGAGGAATATGATGTCTGAAGAACTGCCGTTGTCTATGAGAACCTGTCTGACCTGATAGTTGGAGAGGAGGGCAGAAATGACGAGAGGGTCATCATGAGGATAACGGACGCCAGTACAGTCTGCGTCCGTGAAAGTGATGGGCTCTGTCCACTGCTTTGGCTGTTTGGGGGGTCGGTCTACCATGGTAACCGCTTTGTCTGAGCCTTGCCTTATCTTTTTGAGTTCGCCCCTCTGAGCCGAGCGGGATGGTCCCCCACAAGCAAGGCCGCCTGAAATGACTCGGATTTCACCAACTGGCAGAGGGGGATTGCCTGGTGGCCGAGGCTGTTGTGGAGGGCGATCACGGTCTTGGTTAGGCGGGGCTGGCTGCCGGGGTGGCGTGAGCCGACGGTTGTTTCTGAGGGGCTCGGTTCTTTGCCTCTGCTGTGGACGGGTGTCGGTGAACCGGCTGAGACGGCCTTGACGTATTAGGGTCTCGACCTGATCTTTGAGGTTGATGTAGTCATCAGTGTTATGGCCGTGGTCCTGGTGGAAATGACAATATTTGGACTGGTCTTTCTGATTGGAAGGGGTCCGTGACGGTAGGGGCCATTCGAGGGGGTAGTCCCATTGGATCTGGTTGAGGACTTGTTCCATAGGAGAATTAAAGGGGGTGCACCGCTCGAACTGACCGGGAGGTCGGGCTGGTGCCGGCCGGTTAGGGTGGGGGGTTCGGTCTGTATAGTGGGTTGTTTGGCTATTATACTGGGTGTTTCTGGGTTCTGAGTCTTTTTTCTTTTCTCTGGTTGTCGGATTCTTAGCCATGGGGTGTTGCCGGGCGGCTAGTGAATCTTCAACATTCATGTATTTCTGGGCTTTGGAGAGTAGGGCCACCATGGAGGTCGGGGGGTTTTTGGAGAGGGAGAAGAGGAAGTCGGACGATCGTAGCCCGGCCATGAAGGTCGTGAGGATGACCTTGTCATCGTTTTCCGCTACTTGCAGGGCTTCGGTGTTGAAGTGGGTAACAAAATTGCGCAGCGACTCCCCCTCGGTCTGATGGATGTTGAGGAGTTGGGTTGCCGGGCGGCGTTGGCGCTGGGCTCCGATGAAATGGTTGAGGAAGGAGTCGCTGAGGTGCTGGAAAGTGGAGACAGAGTCTGCTGGTAACTGGCTAAACCACAGTCGAGCTGATCCCTTCAGTGTCACGGGGAAAGCTCGACACATGATCTCGTTAGGGAAGGCATGGAGGATCATGAGGGTACGGTAGGTCTCCAAATGGTCGACTGGGTCCGTCGTGCCATCGAAAGAGTCAATTGTGGGCATCTTGAACTTGGCGGGCAAAGGTTTGTCCCGGATGGAGGCAACAAATGGTGAATTTGCCGTGGTAGAGGGTTTGTGCTGAATGTTCTGCATGACCCCTTGGAGTTGGAGCTTCATTGCTCGGAGTTCAGCGTCCCAGAGGGAAATGTGGTCACCATGGTCAGTCAATGGAGGTTGGACGCTGCTGGCTTCCCTTTCAGGGGCTGGTGTTACGACCGACGGGTGTGGGGGTGGTGGTGGATTTGTGTGTGGGTGAGGAGGTTGCAAACCTTCCAAGTTAGGTGGATGAGGTTGTGGAGCAGTATGGCTCGGGGCTCTTTCTTGGTTGGGCGGAATATCTGGAGGTGGTGGAGGAGGTATCGGAATGTTTCTTTGGAGTAAAGCATTTATCAGGGCCTGGTTTTGCTCGGCCATGCGGTTAATGCTGTTGGTGAGTTCGATAAAATACTGCGGTGGGTTGTTCGGATTAGGAGGGTCGGTCTGGTGGTCGGTAGCATTATTGTGAGAAGTAATGGATCTAGTCGTGACCATACACTTTGACGGGTAGGAGGAAAAGGTTGTTGGAACGGGGTCTCCGGCGGCAGTGAACACAACTGGCGCGAGGAGCAGAGCGTTCCCACAGACGGCGCCAACTGATGAATCAGTTCGTCCCAGTGAATGGATCGCGCAGGTCCAAGCTCCTCAGGCCCACGTCCAAATGATCAAGCCCACCGGATAACCTGCAAACAAGTTCAACGGGGAACGGGGTAGTCCCCCACTGAACCCTCTGACGAGCAAGTTAGGAAGAGAAGTAGTGTGTAGAGGGAGAGGTTAGGGATAGAAAGCTTAACCTTTTTCTTGTCTTCTCTGTTTGCTTATATCCTTTGGTAATCATTTTGCTGTCCCTTCCGACCTGCCCTCCTCGTCGAAAGTCTATGCTGTAGCTTACCTTGTTCAGGGTGAGGGGGTCCTGTTCCGACGGTGAGGTGTTGTCGTAATAAATGCTGTGAGGCGCTGCATTAATGGTGATGTGCAGTGGCAAGAACTTTGCAGATCTTTGTCTGCTGATGTGGCTCGTCCTTCACCCGCCACGTGCCTGAATGCCATTGGTTCTTTGTGCCATGTTGGATTCCAGCTGTTCTGGACTTCATCGGCTGGGTTATGTATTGGGCTCCGATTGATGGGCTTGGGTTGTTTATAATGGTTCATGGCCTTTGTGGGCCTGTCCACGTCAAGTAGTATACATGAAATGGAATTGTACACTTGAGAAACTAGACTATTTCCAATAAAAAATAAAAAAGAAAGAAAGAAAAAGAAGAAGAAGAAGAACATAGACTATGAAAGAGTGATACAGACGATTTGCATTCTATTTATTAGCTTACTTGTCCTCTTATGAAGTTTCAAATGCCTTACTTTTCTCAAAACGTCCAGATCAGTTGTGAATTAAGTCATTTGATTTTAGTGCCAACTTGATTTAGACTATTCTACTGACCATGACTGATTGTTCATACTCAACCATTTTGGACCACTAATTGGTAGGAATCTGTATCACTTTCCCAAAAGAATGGTATGCTCTCGAATTTGATAGTCTTTGAGAGGGATACTTGATATGTGTTTGAAACTTCTTCAGTGTTAATGAGAACAGCTTCGTCATGCTCCATCAGAGAAGAACATATCGAGACATATGGGGTGGCCAACCCTTTACCAGGTTGGATGCAAAATTTTAAAAATGAGACATTTTATATTTAAATATTAATTTTTATTATTTTAGTGTCATCAAAAATTAATTTTGTTAGTTTTTTTTATGCAAAATTACTAATTAAGCTTAACGTATCATTTTCAAGGATAAATTGCAAATATAGTTAATCTTTCTTGTGATATAATTAACCATAGGTAGGACTTTATAAATTTTAGAAATACCTTTTTTTTCTATAGAAGCAATTGTCACGCATATTGTTAATAATATTTTGTAAGCAATACATGCATTTGAAAAAGAATCTAGATTTTTTAAAATATAATTTAGTGTGTCAATTGGTGTATTTTCCTTTCCTCATATTTGTGTGAATTCTTTTAAAACTTTTAATTTGGAAAATAAATCTAAACCATCAATTTTATAAAAATCATCATAACTTTCAAAATGAGGACAATATTTTTTTCAAACTACCATCTAGTGATTTTAATTTTTTTAAATTAAATAAAAAAATAAAAGGATAATTAAAGCTTGTCACAAATAAAAAACTAGGGATTTACAAAAGAAGCATTAAAAATATGAATTTTGTAAACGGTTTCCCTAAAGACACTTATTAAGAAGTTTGAAATGGTTATGCATTATTTATAAAAGTGTGTCAAATAAAATGCCCTGCCATTTTAAATTTTCTTAACCAACTATTTTAGGACACTCATTAATAAGGCCCAACAAATATATAATTATTATATGGGCATTACACAAAATGAGCACTTCCCCTATTTGGGGGCCGAAAGCAATGGCGTTAATGGCTGTGCAATTGGGCTGGCACTGCAAGCCATTTAGCCAATCAACAGCAAACAAAAAATGGCATACCCACTGCACGAAACTCCTGCTTAGGCGAAATTTGGAAAAAATTTGATATACGCAACTTTACCCCCACAAGCAGAGAGGACTGTTTTCGCGACTTGAATCCGTAACCACCAGGTCACTAAAGGATAGCCTACCACTACACTAGGCCAGCTGCAAGTGTGATATCTACTGTGGAAATTCTCCCACAATGAGTAAGCATTAACCAGTCTGCATCAGAGGCCAAGCTATAATACCCACATTTATCTTAAGCTTCTTTAGCTTTGTCTCCGTTTTCTTCGAATTCTATAATTTTATAAATGTGTAGTTGTATTGTGTGTTTTTCAAAAATTCTGATGACGGGTTTCTGCTTTTTTTTTTTGCAATTGGTTGTTAGGGATGGTTTGGGATGATATAAATAAGTGTACTTTTTGACTTTTTATGAAATATGGGTTGAGTATGGGTTGGGTTTGAAGTGATGTGTTAGAGAGGTGATGTGACTTAAATAAGATGACGTGACTTAAATAGGATAGTGACTTTTTGACTTTTTAACTTTTTTAGATCATGCCAAACAAGGCCTTAGTTTGTTACAAAGCAGTGGAGTGACAGATCAGAGGGAACACAAGAGATGGAATATGTTACTAGAGTTAAAATTGGAATTTTAAAATTCTTAATAGCTGACATCATCCCTGTGTATTAGTTAACCTAACAGTTGATTAACAGATAAAGAAAATTGTAATGCGACAAAAAAATATAGGGAGGCGCATGTAATTTTTAGAATCGCAGAGATACTAATTTATTCGCAGAGATACTAATTTATTAGCTAGAAACCTCAAGGGAAATTCAGTGGAATTTACCCTATCCATTATAGACTTCGATACTAATCTTTCTTTGTCTCTCTTATTTTTATGGTGAAGGGAAAATAATAGGCCCACTATATTAAGCAGCCACATAGACGGTGAGAGAATTCGGTGAAATAGAATCAATTAATGCTGATGAATAATTAGAAAATATTTTCTGGAAATTGAAAAGTTTGTCAATTGAGGGACTTCCAATTCAAAATTGTGAAACTTGTCAAAATTATGAAAATTGTGTGAGATATTTTATTTCTTTTAATTTTCAATTGACTATCGCAAACTAAGAAATTCTAAAATGAAAATTTTCTTAATTTCATAGAAGTGAAACTTATTAAATTTAATTAAAAATTTTTTGTTTTCTAAAATTCAGAAATTTGAATAAAGTTTCACAATTTCATTCCAAATTTTCCTTTTCGCGATGAAATTTCTTTGTTATTAGGATGAAATTTACAATTTTTCGGTAAGAATTTCTCATTTTCATTTATCAAATTTCCTAAGTTCGTATAAAATTTCCATGTTTCTAAAATCATAGAGAAAATTTTCAGCTTATTGATCTTTTTGCAAAAATATCAATTGGATGAAATTTCACAGTTTCATCCCAAAATTTATATGATAAAATTTACTATTTTTGGATTAATTGAAAAGTTTTTTATTTTTATTTTTAAGACTCCTTAAAATATTGAGAAATATCATTTTCACCCCTACACTATAAAAATGTATAAATGGACTCACTACTAAGAAGTACCACTTCGTCTTCTAAATTATAAAAACGTACAAATGGACCCCTTAACTATAAATATGTATAAATTGGGCCCCTTAATGGAAGAGGTCAAAGTGAAACACACTAAGAGTTTAGAAAGTCCATTTGTACGCTTTTATAGTTTAAGGGACAAAGTGATATTTTTCAACAGCTTAAGAGTTACATTTGCATTTTTTTTATTATTTAGGGATCAAAGTAATATTTCTCAATAGTTTAGGAAATCTCTATATAAATAATATATATATATTTTTTATTTTTATTTTTATAATTTCTACAAATTCTAATAAAACAAACTTATCAAACACGGGTACGAATGTGAACAAAAACAGTGAGTCAGTCCGAGTCAAGATTAGTGGTTTGGTCAAACGCCATGGCCCATTACTCTAATTTTCTTGCCCATTTTTCACGGTAAGTTGGGGGGTTCTATTTGAATCTAAAATATGTTTTAGTGGGTCCAATTTAAATTTATAAATTTTAATTTTTATTAAATATTAATATGAATTTATTAATAAGGACAATACATATTAAACCTTAAAATAAGTTTTTTTTTTTTTCCTCCCATGGTACATCCTAATCAGTTATTTCTATTCAAATATCTGTATCTTCTTCTTCAAGAGATCAAAGCTATTTCTTCTTCTTTTTCATCTTCTTCCAAAACTCCAATCCACCCTACTAAAATTCACCATCATCATCAACATCATTGTATTTTATTATTTTGAAACCCTAAATTCTAGAAGAAAGTTTAAACAAAATCAAAAAATAGATGAGAGTAATAATCAAAATAGTTTTTTGAAGCCACCCATCAAAAAAGAGGTAAGTAACCGTATAAAGGGGTTTCACAATTTTTATAAAGCATCATCAATTATTTTTTATATCATTTTTTTTGACAAAATTTAAAGGACCCAGTAGTTAAATTAACAATAACATATTATTGGAGTTATTTTTATTATATCATTTAAATAGTACATTATTTGAGAACTACTCTTTCTTGTTAGTGCCTAATGCTTATATGCTTATAAACTTGGTTTTTACTTTTCCACAAGTATTTTTGTGAATAATTTATAAAGTAATTTTTTTTTCTATATTGAAAAGTTTTATAATGCTTATGTAAAAGTTTGATTTTTCCTATATTTATAATACTTAGGTGCTTATAAGTTTGGGTTTTTTTTTTGAGAATTATTTTTTGTATTGAAAAGATTTGAAATAATTTAGTTTTTTAAATTTGTTTATTATTTATTATTTGGGTTTATCTTGTGGGTAATTTAGAAAAAATAATAGGATGTAATAAGGGTAAAATAAAATTTTAAATAATTAAACAGAGCGTACTTAAAAATTGAAAGTACCCAATGATTTTTTTTTTTGGGTGTAAATAGAATCCCCCTAAGTTGTATGAAATGAATCCTTGCCGCTCCTTTTTGTTTTTTTGTTTGCTTTATATTCTAATTGTTTACACGACCCAAAAAAAGAAAAAAAGAAAAATTATTGAACAAATTTAAAGTTATTAAAAAAATTAAGAATTAATTACCTAAAAGTCCTATTTATAAATGTTATGGTAGCTCATGTCTTATCTAAATTTTTTTGAACCAATAAGTCCTATTTAGTAAAACTGAGAATATTATCCGTTTTTTCTAATTTTTAAAACTAAGAATATTATCAATTTTGCATAGTAATGTTTCAGATAATTGTTTCACTAACTGATGAAAAAAAAAAGAACATGAGATAAAACATTTTTGCCGTTTTATTTATTGGTTTGATTCAACTTTCCAATAAAACCAAGAATATTATCAGTTTTTTTTTCTAGTTTTAAAGCTGAGAACATTATCAGTTTTTTCACCCTTTTTTTCCCCTCTAGTTTTGTACATCATTGTTCCATCATCATACTCCTTTATAGACACAAAATTTTCAGTTTTGTACAAAAAAATAATTTAGTTTTTTTTAATTTTTTCAAAAAACATTTATTTATTTATTTAAATTGTTTTTAATTTTTTCAATTTGAAAGTTGATATTTTCAAGTTTTGAAAATTAAAATAAATGTCAAATTATCATGTTCCTTTATAGATAATTATAAATGATGAATAATCGTTATTTGATTATTATTCTGACTATTAAAAATTTAATGAGACTTGAAGGTCCAAAAAATCTTAATTAGAACTAAATGGAGCATAAGTTCATAAATTAGGACTTGTGTGTAAATGTTCCAAAACTTAAACTAGTTGCACCACAGTATTACTTGAGTAATATTGTTCTAGAATAATTTTATATGTACCAATTAATGTACTAACTAGTATACTAACAAATGATGTGGCATAATTTTAAACGTTTTAAGTTATTGTAATTTGTATAATAGGTAAAGTCAGCAATTATGGTATAACACTAGTTGGTACACTAGTATATATATTAATTGATACATGTAGGACTACTGTATTATTCTAGCATGTTTAATTACAAAATTGGGTAAACAGCTTCAGTTTTATATTGAATTAATCCTTCTACCTTTTTTCCTTTTTTTTTTTTTTCATTTATAGATAAATACTTTGTATAGGAATTTTAATCAAATAAACAATCCAATCCACAATTTAAAACGCAATAATCAATTCAAATTTTAGAGATTTTAATTTTCGTGTGAAGTTAATGAACAAATGAAGAAAAATAGAATGATTCAAAATCGGAAGAACAAAGAGAGAACCTAAGAAAGTTCAATTTTAGAATAATGAATTGGGTTGACAAGAAGTTTAGTAAAGTGAAATTAATTATTAGGCAAATTATGCAAATGGTCTCTATAGTTTACACGATGTGTCAATTTGGTCTATGTTATTTCAATTTGCTCGATTTTGCCTCTTAATTTAACGAATTGTGTTATATTAGTCCAATAAATAACGACTGTTAGGTTTGGTGGACGAAAACTCAAACGATATGTCAATTTGGTCCCTATAATTTACACGATGTGTCAATTTGATTAATATTAATAAAAAATTTACCTGAAAATAGCCATAATTTTAAAATATTTACTTCAAAATATTAATTAATTATTTATTTTTGGTACAAATAAAAAAATACATGTGTCTTAAAATTTTAAAATTTAACCATATAAATACATAGAATAAAACATTAATCTAATTAGTTATATCTAATGTGTCTTCAAAATTAGTTATGATAATGCAGTTTGGTTGGGGTGGGATGGGTCGGACTGGTCCAGGCGCTCCATGGGTCGATTGTCTTTCGTCTTCCTAGTTGCACCTGCAACAAGTCCGGCAGGAAGGTTCTGAAATAGGGTTGGTTCCTTCTGATGGACTCTCCGGCGATCAAGTTAGATGATATCGAATACTAGTCTAGAGGGAGGGAGGGAGGGAGGGAGAGAGAGAGAGAGAGAGAGAGAGTTTCTTCTTACCAAAACGTTCCTCAGAAGCTTTCTTGTATCGTTTATTAATCATTTCCTTGTCCATTCATGCTGTCCCATTGGTTGAAAGTTTGCAATCTACTGGCCATCGGCCATGGTGGTTTTCCCACGTGTTAGAGTAAGAGATCTTGTTGCATTTAATGCTTTGATAGTCTTATTTAATGTTTGGCGCGTGGGCTCAATAACTCTCCAAAATCTTTATTTGCCACGTGGCTAACTCCTTACCTGACACATGTTTAGCTGGTGCCTGGGCTTGACTACCGGGAGTTCTCTACTGGGCTTGGTGTTGGGCCTGTTCTACTGAGCTTCAGCTAAGTGACTATTTTGGTAACCCAGGACAACTGTGGGTTGGGCCGTCCTGGTCCATGCCCATCAGTATTCCCCTATTCTTGAGCACAACTTTAGTCCAATGAAGGGAATAATAAAGGTGAAAGTAATCTCCCAAGTCGCAGAAAAAGGGGCCAACCAACCAAGTTAGTGTACGAGGAGACAAGGGGCTAGAGACGGCTTACTGAGCGTATGAGGAGGGGTGAACACCGAGGGTGGTCAACCAGTAAGACAGCTAAGCAAAGGCATCCGACTAGTAGAGTGGCCGACCGTCAAGATGGCCATTTTCTATGTCACATTGTATTTCCTTACATGCTTTTAAAAAGGAAAGAGAGTAGAGATATAAGCATTAGGTATAAATACGTTGTTTGTTGATATAATTTTATTTTTATTTTTCCTTTTAAATGATATACACTCTATTTTTAAACTAATTATACTTACTGTGATGTGTTGATTATTGTTTTACAATTATTAGGATTGAAAAGAAGATGGAACCAATAGAAGTCAGCTTGGAAGGTTGTCGGTGCAGAAAAATGAATTTGAATGTATTATTATGTCTTGTGCATACCGACATTATGACTTTAAGTTTTTGTTTTTATTTTTTTGAACGTAGTGAGAGATTGTGTTTTGGTACTTTATTAAGGCAATGTTATGACAATTTTATTATTTCTTGAAATTTGTGGTGATGAGTTATTTTTCAATGATGATATTATTTTGTATGTGATGGATGACAATGTGTTTCTTGCATTTGTAGGATTTAAGTTTCCAATATTGGTGTTGGAATGGATTTTTATTATATTTATAAATACTATATGATAACATTTAAAATTACTATCATAATGAGGTGTTCGTAGCATTAAAAAAATGTTATCAAAAAGTGTGTTGGTATGCTTTATTATAACATTCTTAGTTAGTTATGATATGGTAAATTGTAACATTACTAGATTGCTATTAAAACAATTTCATAGCATTAACAAAATGTTATCCTTTTGTAGTAACTTTTAACTATTTCATATCATTCAAGAATTGTTGTAATATATTTACGATAACACTCAACGATAACATTCGATAAATGTTATTAAAAATGATACACTTTTAATAACATGGGCAAACATAGCATTCCAGCGAATGCTATTGCTTACTTTTGATAGCATTCATCGAATGTTATAAAATATGTTTTTTGTTGTAGTAGGTGTTCAATTATCAAGATGACCGATCGAGGGTGTCCGACTGGCGATGTAACACCCTCAAAATGAACCCATAAATGTAAGAGAAATAAACATATTTCTATTCATTAGAGTGTTTAATCCAAAAGTATTACATGTTGACAACAAAAGTAAATGCCCCACGGGCTTACAACTTTCCAAGCCAACACTTGGTTACAAAAAGAGAGTACTAACTCTACACAAAATAAACCCTTGGCTTGATATACATGTAATACACAAAAATAAACAAAAGAGTCTTCAACTCCTACAACCATCCAAGCTATGACCTCGGAGGTGACATACTACCTGAACCTGAAAATGATGTCCTATATAGGGTGAGCCAACGCCCAGTAGAGATATGTTAAACATAATATGAGCAATAACTAAAACATTAGCATTTGATAAATGTTTAACTCACATAAATCAATTCATAACCCATTTCAATTACATGACAAATGTGTCCATGTTTCATTCCACTTTCCATTTCTTATCCAATGTCTCAATTCATAACTATGGCTCAGAACTTGGCCAAACTATTTAAATGAGATTACATCTCATATCAACAGTACTTCCATTTCAATTGAGATAACAACTCAAATTAAACACTTCTTACTTCACAATAGATACACATAATTGCTATATCAATCTCAAACAAAACACTTTCGTACTTCATATATGATACACAGATTTGCTGTATCAATACTTCAATAGATATACATATTTGCTGTATCGATGGAGTCCATCCCCTATCTCCTCCTAAACAATATCCGGTTTTAGAGTCCATCCCCTATCTTCCCCCTAAACCATGGAGTACATCCCCTATCTCCTCCCACACAGTACAATATATATAAACACATATCATATACATAATCAATCAATACATAAATTTGATGTATTATTCCAACCGTCATATTCGATGACATATTCAATTGATTAGTTTTAGTTTGCCTAATCATCATGCATTATCTACAACAATCAAGACTATCCTCCACCGATAGCCCAAAGCAATTATTTCTAAACAGAAAATAATTACATCAACAGATAATTTATCAACAATTTTCAAAGGGTGAGTGATTAATAAATCCAACTCCACTATTCCATCTCATATTATGCCAATTTCATTATTCCCAACTCAATTTCATATTTCTATAACATTTCCAAATTAATTATATAAATTACTTCATAACAAAAATTAGGGCTTTCTCCTATTTTTCTCAACTTTGACCCAAAGGCTTAAATATCAACAACAACACCAAAAATCTCATTTCTAGACCCCAAATATACATATATAGGCTCAAAATACAAAACCCCTCTTTATACATTTTGAAACCCTAATAGCCAAAATCACCCAACTCAACATTACATCAAAATGACCAATAGTTTATGTCAATGACCATAGAAATGAGTAGTTATCCCTATCTCAAATTCGGAGCTCAAAGGAAGAAGATGTAGAAATCTCGAAATGCTCCAAATCAAGAAATTTTCAGATCAAAAGATAGCCCACACCAAGGTTAACACTTTTTACAAAGGCCCAAAGGTGGGAGATCACTCTAAGTAGATCAATACCTAGAGAGAAGTTGGGTTTTAGAGAGAGGAGCTCTCCAATGGAGGTTTGAAAAGTAATAGAGAAAAGGAGTCGAAAAAGTGATAAAAAAGGACGAACTTCGGACTAATATACTGCACTCTCCGCTCGAGCGTGGAACGCCCCACTCGAGCGTCAGACACAGACTCACGCTAGAGAGTGAAAAGCGCCGCTCGAGCGTCGATTGCACACATGCAGAAGTTTTGCAGACATGGTCCCCGCTCAAGCGTCAACTCCCCGCTCGAGCGGAGGAACAAAATCAAAGGGTCACGCTCAAGCATCAAAACTCTCGCTCGAGCGTATGAAGACCTGCAGAGAAAAATACTGGGAGATGAAAAGTCACGCTTGAGCGTCAAAACTTCTGCTCGAGCAGAGAAGCAACAACAAAGGGCCTGCTTGAGCGTCAAAAGCCCCGCTCGAGCTTGAAGGCCAAATTCTGGGCATCAACTTTTGGTTTCAAAGCACAACCAACCTGTTTCAAACCTGCCCAACACAACCCAAGACTCAAATATAAAGAGTAAAGGATGGAAATGAGAACGAGACAATAACACAACCACCGAACCTAGTCCGGAATAAAATAAATAAACGAAGTAGAAACCATGATCGCTATAACCTTCCCCCCTTAAAGAATTTTGTCCCCGAAATTAAGTACAAGTTTTTCAAAAATGTGATTTTCTCAATTCTCAATAGTATTACAACTCAATATTCAACAGCCTGATCCATAACCGGTCATTCCATTTCTATTCAAGAGGCATTTCACAATATATACTCAATATGCATTATAAGCATGCTTTCCCTTGAAATTTACCAATTTCAACACATATTTCACAATTCTATATCATATTCAATGTTCATGATATATTTCCATTTCTACAATACATTCAACATATGCAGTGTTACATTAAACTTCCATTTCAAGGCAAGTTTCAAAATACTTCCATAAATCAAAACATATACAATGTTATACAACTCAAGACATATTTAATGCTCTTAAAGTTCATCAATATTACAAAATTCCAATACATGGTTAAACATTTACAAACAAGTCTGGATATTTCTCACGGACATCCATCTTACGTTCCCAAGTGGCTTCTTCCACTCCGTGATGTTTCCACAAAACTTTCACCAAGGGAATGGTCTTGTCTCGTAAGACTTGATCCCGCTTATCCAAGACTCGAACCGGTCTCTCCTCATACGAGATATCCTCGTCGACCTTCAAATCGGTCCAATTCAGCACATGGGACGGATCCTGCTCATACTTCTGAAGCATACTAACATGAAACACGTCATGCACTCTGGACAACTGCGGCGGCAAAGCCAAGCGATAGGCTACCTTACCAATCCTCTCAAGGATCTCAAAAGGACCAATAAACCGAGGGGACAACTTCCCACTCTTCCTGAACCTCATCAAACCTCGCCTAGGTGATATTTTCAGAAAAACATGATCACCTGTCTCAAATGCTAAAGGCCTCCTCCTACGGTCGGCATAACTCTTTTGGCGACTCTGGGCTGTAGCAAGCTTCTTACGGATAAGCTCAACTTTCTCCGTTGTTTCCCTCACCAACTCTGGGCCCAACAAAGGTGCATCACCCACCTCGGCCCAACAAACAGGAGACCTACACGGTTGGCCATACAAGGCCTCAAACGGTGCCATACCGATACTCGACTGAAAACTATTGTTGTAGGCAAACTCCACCAAGGGCAAGTGCCTCTCCCACATCCCACAAAAGTCAAGGACGCAACCTCAAAGCATGTCCTCAAGGATCTGAATAGTACGCTCGGACTGCCCGTTAGTTTGAGGATGATAAGCCGTGCTAAAAGTCAATCTAGTGCCCAAAGCACTCTGCAAACTCTGCCACAACCTAGCAGTAAAACGAGGATCTCTATCAGAGACGATCGACACTGGGACCCCGTGCAACCTCACTATGTCCCGAATGTACAAGTCAGCCAGGTGATCTCCCGAATCTCTCATGCGCATAGGGATAAAGTGTGTCGACTTAGTCAACCGGTCTACAACCACCCAAATAGCATCACTACCCCGCTGAGTCCTCAAAAGACCTACAATGAAGTCCATAGTGACATGCTCCCACTTCCACTCAGCTATAGGCAAGGGTTGTAACAAACTCGCTGGCCTCTGATGTTCGGCCATCACATGTTGACAAGTAAGGCACTTCGATACGAAAACTGCCACATCTCTCTTCATACCCCGCCACCAAACTGGCGACCCAAATCACGATACATCTTGGTGCATCCCGGATGCACTGCAAGGCGTGAATGGTGAAACTCTCGGAGTACCTCCTCTAGGCAAGACTTCGGCACAAACAAGCGGTCTCGGTATCTCACACTCAGGTCGGGATACACAGACAAACCCTTCTCAGCCTTCCCACTAGAGATCTTCTCTCGAAGGAATTCTACCTCAAGGTCACCTCTCTGTGCCTCTAACACTAGATTCACAAGTGTAGGCTGCGCAACAACAGAAAGTAAGGCCGCAGCCTCAATGGATTCGCCCAGAAGCAAATCAAACTCGCCAAGTGCACCCAACATCTCCCACTCCCGGATGGCTATACAAGCTATATCACTAATGGATTTTCTACTAAGGGCATCGGCCACAACATTGGCCTTACCCGGGTGATAGTGCAACTCGAAGTCGTAATCCTCAATGAACTCCATCCATCTTCTCTGCCTCAAATTCAAGTCCCTCTGTGTAAACAGATACTTCAAACTCTTATGATTCGAGAATACCTCGAATCTCTCACCATAGAGGTAGTGCCTCTAAATCTTCAAGGCAAAGATCACAGTTGCTAATTCTAGGTCATTTGTAGGGTAATTCCTCTCGTGAATCTTTAACTGACGTGAGCCATAAGCTACCACTTTCCCCTCTTGCATCAGCACACAACCCAAACCCTCTCGTGAGGCACCGCAATAAACTGCATAACCCAAACCTCTCTCCGGAATAATCAAAACCGGAGCAGTGGTCAATCTAACCTTCAACTCTTGGAACGACTTTTCACAAGTCTCACTCCATACAAACTTGACCCCTTTCTGCGTCAATCTAGTCAACGATGAAGCTAGCCTGGAGAAATCTTTCACAAACCGACGGTAATACCTAGCTAATCCCAGAAAACTGCGGATCTCAAAAACACTCTTAGGCTGTGCCCAATCCTGCACTGCCTCTATCTTGGATGTATCAACAGACACCCCTTCCCCGAAAACCACATGGCCTAAGAATTTAACCTCTCTTAGCCAGAACTCACACTTCCCAAACTTGGCATACAGCCTGTGGGCTCTAAGCAACTCAAGCACCCTTCTCAAGTGTTCCTCGTGCTCCTCCTCAAAAGGTGAATAAATCAGAATGTCATCTACGAAAATGACTACAAAACGATCTAGGAATTCCCAGAATATCCGGTTCATCAAATCCATAAACACTGCCAGTGCATTGGTGAGCCTGAAGGGCATCACCAGAAACTCATAGTGGCCATACCGCGTACGGAACGCCGTCTTCGAAATATCCTCCTCCCTGACCCTCAACTGATGGTAACCCGATCTCAAGTCTATTTTAGAGAAACAACGGGACCCTTTCAACTGGTCAAACAAATCATCTATACGGGGCATAGGGTACTTATTCTTAACTGTAGCCCGATTCAATTTCTGATAATCGATGCAAAGTCTCAAGGCACCATCTTTCTTTTTAGCAAAGAGGGCCGGTGCTCCCCACAGTGAAACACTAGGGTGGACAAAACCCTTATCCAGCAACTCCTGGAGCTGAATCTTCAATTCACTCAACTCGCCTGGGGCAAAACGGTAAGGTGCCATAGAAATCGGCGTCGTGCTGGGCACTAAGTCAATAGAGAACTCGATCTCTCGATGTGGTGGTAAACAAACAAGATCCTCGGGAAAAACATCCGAATACTCGAAAACCACTCTTGGCAATACAATTTGGGTCTCATCACACTCACTACTCATAAGGCTAGCAAGAAGACCACTAAGTTCACTCTGCCCTCGCGGATCATACATCGGTGGCAAAACACTACCAACCCGATTCCCCATGAAATGGAAACAATCCCCACTCAAAGTACATACTGTGACCCTCTGGCGATAGCAATCAATAACAGCCCGGTATGATGATAACCAGTCCATACCCAAAATAACATCAAAACCCGACATAGGCATAACTACAAAAGGAAATGGAAGCCGGCGGTCAGCGACCTCTATATCGCACCCTCTACACCCTTGTTTCAGAATCAACTCACCTCCAACAGGTGATACAACACAAATAGGAGATGCTAACTGTGCCAATTCTAACCCCAAAACAGATGCAAATGCAGCAGATATAAAAGAATGAGATGCACCTGTATCAATCAACACATTGGCAACCGAGTTGCAAAACAAGAAGGTACCTCTCACAACCGATGGAGTCGGTACAAGATCCTGTGCGGTAACAGCATACACGCGCCCTGTAGGCCCCTGATCTACCTGCTCACCTCTTGGAGCAAAAGACTGCTACACAGATTGGGACGACGAAGCTCCCTGATTGGCCCTTGAGGCCTGAACTGACTAAGCTGGCTGAAAACTCTACCTCTGCCCAAATGCACCAGAAGTGTCACTCAACTGCAGGCAAAACCTCTTCAGGTGCCCCACCTGACCACACTGGTAACAAAAGAGCGGCTGGCCTCTGCCCTGACTCTGGCTCTAAAGTCGAGCCGAAGATGAAGCTGCTCTCTGCCCTCCGCCCTTCTGCAGGCAAGCTGGAGACTTGTGGCCCAGCTAACCACATTTGTAACAGGTGATATCTCCCTGACTGCCTCTCCCAGAACCCGAACTCAGTACTGGAAAGGTCGATCTCACAAAAGCTCCCTGGGACTGCTGAGGGTTAGAACCCCTCTGCCTCCTACCGTCCCCCTGACCATCCTGACTCCTCTTGGAGCCCCTCTGTCTCTCCTTCTCCTCCTGCATCATAATCTCCATATGGGCCGTAGCATCCACAAGACGCCCATAATCCCTGGTCATAGAACCCTCAACTCTCATCTTGAGGCCATGCCTCAACTTCTTCTCAAACTCCAGACAACGGCGTTCCTTAGACACCACAAGCTCAGGTGCAAACCTGGATGGACTGGTAAATGCGGCCTCAAACTCGGCCACTGATAAACTCAGCTGCTTGAGCTGACAAAACTGGTCTCTCAGTTTCTCCCTGGCAGTTGGAGATAGAAACTTCTCCTGGAAAGCATCTACAAAAGCCTCCCATGTGCCACCAATACGACCCCTCATGTACTTCCACCACTGACCCTCATCCCCCTTAAGCTGGAAAGATGCCAAGGTCACCTTCAAAGCCCCGTCTTCGATGCCAAGCATCTCAAATGTCTTCGTCATCTGTTTGTGCCATTCATCAGCTTTCAGTGGCTCTTTCGGGTTCCCTACAAACTCGTCCGGGTTGGACCGAAAAAACTCCCTCTTCAGAAAGGAAGGCCCTGCATCAACAACCTGGGCCTGAACTTGATTCTCAGCTCTGAGAATGCCTATGGATTCCCTCATAGCTCCTGCTATCTCGCGGGCTAAGGCACCCATGGCCTGCTGACCCGCTGGTTCGGCCACATTGGCCTGACCAACACCCTTCTACTGCGCCGGAATATCATCCAGTAAAAGCATCTCCTGCCTACCACGCCTACCACGTCTACCTCCATGTCCTCGTCCTGACATCCTAATAAAGGTAACGAAGAGCATTAGCACATTCATAAATGTGCCGAAGCTAAAACACTCGCGTCCTAATGCATGGACAACTATAATTCACTCCACGTAAGCACATAAGCACTTATGAATTTCATTTCTGGACAATGATAGTCCCAAGGCGTTACTAGAGTTCCGGTTAGAAAAAGCATTGATCAAGTGCTTTTCCAACAAGACTCACAGAAACCCAAGGATCCAATCAACATCCTAGTAACTAAATCCCATACCCATATAGTCACATAAACATGTTATCACATAAGCACATAACATTACACATAAGTCTCTAACAAGCGAGACAAACCCATTGTGATACTAATCGCTTCCTACGTACCCAAAGTATTCAAACCCGGTACACTTTGATACCAAGTTGTAACGCCCTCAAAATGAACCCATAAATGTAAGAGAAATAAACATATTTCTATTCATCAGAGTGTTTAATCCAAAAGTATTACATGTTGACAACGAAAGTAAATGCCCCCCGGGCTTACAAATTTCCAAGCCAACACTTGGTTACAAAAAGAGAGTACTGACTCTACACAAAATAAACCCTTGGCTTGATATACATGTAATACACAAAAATAAACAAAAGAGTCTTCAACTCCTACAACCATCCAAGCTATGACCTCGGAGGCGGCATACTACCTGAACCTGAAAATGATGTCCCATATAGGGTGAGCCAACGCCCAGTAGAGATATGCTAAACATAATATGAGCAATAACTAAAACATTAGCATTTGATAAATGTTTAACTCAAATAAACAATCGTACATCCCTTTCATAACCAATCCTCATTTAGGCAACTTGTGTAATTTAACTTATTTTAATCCAATTAAATCATACCAAATCATATTTCAGATAAATACACCATAAATTTCCATTTCTTATCCAATTTCTCAATTCATAACTATGGCTCAGAACCTGGCCAAACAATTTAAATAAGATTACATCTCATATCAACAGTACTTCCATTTCAATTGAGATAACAACTCAAATTAAACACTTCCTACTTCTCAATAGATACACATAATTGTTGTATCAATCTCAAACAAAACACTTCCGTACTTCATATATGATACATAGATTTGCTGTATCAATACTTCAATAGATACACATATTTGTTGTATCGATGGAGTCCATCCCTTATCTCCTCCCAAACAATATCCGGTTTAAGAGTCTATCCCCTATCTTCCCCTAAACCGTGGAGTACATCCCCTATCTCCTCCCACACAGTACAATGTATATAAACACATATCATATACATAATCAATCAATACATAAATTTGATGTATTATTCCAACCGTCATATTCGATGACATATTCAATTGATTAGTTTTAGTTTGCCTAATCATCATGCATTATCTACAACAGTCAAGACTATCCTCCACCGATAGCCCAAAGTAATTATTTCTAAATAGAAAATAATTACATCAACAGATAATTTATCAACAATTTTCAAAGGGTGAGTGATTAATAAATCCAACTCCACTATTCCATCTCATATTATGCCAATTTCATTATTCCCAACTCAATTTCATATTTCTATAACATTTCCAAATTAATTATATAAATTACTTCATAACAAAAATTAGGGCTTTCTCCTATTTTTCTCAACTTTGACCCAAAGGCTCAAATATCAACAACAACACCAAAAATCTCCTTTCTAGACCCCAAATACACATATATAGGCTCAAAATACAAAACCCCTCTTTATAGATTTTGAAACCCTAACACCCAAAATCACGCAACTCAACATTACATCAAAATGACCAATAGTTTATGTCAAAGACCATAGAAATGACTAGTTATCCCTACCTCAAATTCGGAGCTCAAAGGAAGAAGATGTAGAAATCTTGAAATGCTCCAAATCCAGAAATTTTCGGATCAAAAGATAGCCCACACGAAGGTTAACACTTTTTACAAAGGCCTAAAGGTGGGAGATCACTCTAACTAGATCAATACCTAGAGAGAAGTTGGGTTTTAGAGAGAGGAGCTCTCCAATGGAGGTTTTGAAAAGTAAGAGAGAGAAAAGGAGTTGAAAAAGTGATAAAAAAGGACGAACTTCGGACTAATATACTGCACTCTCCGCTCGAGCATGGAACGCCCCGCTCGAGCGTCAAACACAGACTCACGCTCGAGTGTGAAAAGCGCCGCTCAAGCGTCGATTGCACACCTGCAGAAGTTTTGCAGACATGGTCCCCGCTCAAGTGTCAACTCGCCACTTTAGTGGAGGAACAAAATCAAAGGGTCACACTCGAGCGTTAAAACTCTCGCTTGAGCGTATGAAGACCTGCAGAGAAAAATACTGGGAGATGAAAATTCCTGCTCGAGCGTCAAAACTCCCGCTCGAGCAGAAAAGCAACAACAAAGGGCACGCTCGAGCGTCAAAAGCCCCGCTCGAGCGTGAAGGCCAAATTCTAGGCATCAACTTTTGGTTTCAAAGCATAACCAACCTATTTCAAACTTGCCCAACACAACCCAAGACTCAAATATAAAGAATAAAGGATGAAAATGAGAATGAGACAACAACACAACCATAGAACCTAGTCCAGAATACAATAAATAAAGGAAGGAGAAACCGGGATCGCTATAGGTGAGGTGTTTGATTGAGTGACAACACTGACCGGCTGAGGGTGGCCGAGCGATAGACTGGACCGCCCAAAAAAAGGAGGGGTGAAGGGTTAAATGTTTCAGCGGGGCGCAGGGTTCAAGACCAGGAATGCATGTGAGGACGTGACGAGGATGGCTTGAAAATATGGTTGAAGTGGAAAAAAAGAGATGATGGGTGGGGGAATTAATCCCGGCTGTCCACACGGAGCAATCTAGACCGTTGATGGAGATTTTGAATTATTTCGAAGGTGAAAAGTCGCTAAAGTGCACGGAGTTGAAGGGTTTCAGGCATAAACCCTTTTGGTTTTCTTATTTTCCCTCAATCCTTGACAAAGTTCCAAACTGGAAAATTTGAATTGTGACTACGACCCGTGGAAAACATACAAACCTTGGGCATTTGCATTTGTGCGTTTCACATATCTTATTGCAAAAAATTGACACATTCTAGACTTTACCTCTTTCATTTCGTGTGATTCTCCTATCTTTCACATTTCTAACTTCTTGGCTCCTACGATCGAAGTAATCGCCCGAAACATGAGAGAGATGGCCTGAGAGAAAACTCATATCCTGGGGACTGCCGCACTGGGGGATGACGATGGGGTTGCCTTGGCTGAGAAATACAAGGTGGAGAAAGGAACCAGAAGGCCTTCTTGTTCGATACTGTCAATAATGATCTCCATCGCGCAACCGATTAGCCAAGTGGCACATGATCACTGACATACGAAGGCTAACAAGTTGACGTTGATGGCTAAGGATTTGGAGAAAATCCGAAGCAAGTATCAAACCCCTGAGAACGTGGAGTTTAGGGCTTCGATAGTGAGGGAAATGGCGTCAGATTCCAGACCCATAGATTTCACCCTCTACGAAGAGGCGTTGTTTGGAGGGTTGAGGTTGCCGCTCCTTTAACTAGTTGTGGACATGTTGAATTGGTTGGAGGTGGCGCCAGGCTAGTTGGTGCTGAATACGTGGAAAAATACTATTTGCCAACGTGATCTCTTGGCCATAGGCAATCGGAGGGCGACAAATGATTGGTAACGAGTCCTTCTCATGCTATAATGCGTCGGGCCAACAGAAGACCTGGGTATCGCTGCAAGTGGCGCTAGGCAGAGGATTAGTGGCTAGGCTTCTCTCGTCAATTAAAGGGTGGAGGACGAAGTGGTTTTTCATTTTAGAGAATGGTGTGAGAGGGGCGAGGACAATCTAGAAGATCCTGACTAGGTTAGTAGAGCCGAAGTTAACTACGGCGGAGGAGAGGGAAGTGAAGGAGGTGAAACAATGGTGAGAGAAAGAGGGGCTTAAGTGGGATGATCTGGTTAAGCCCTATGCCCTCTTTGCTACCGGTTTGGGCCCTAAACATGCATGGGGGACCCTACCCTAGAGGAGGTTGAGGCAAGGAGGAAGGCCCAAGAGTCTGACAATCGTCAAGCGTTCATTGCGGCAAAAAAACTTGTTGTCGCTCACTACTTGAAGCGAGCGAGCGAGCCAGAATATTGTGTGACGTCAGAGCCGCTGCAGAATGCCAATTAGGCACCATAGATGATGCGGTCGTTAGGGATGTTTCTCGATTTGGTGAGGCCAACCTTATGAGGGCGTTTTGCTCAACCCAAATGAAGTTGCTGACCTTGGTGGCCGCTCTGCTGGGCAAAGGAGTGGTGGCAAAGATAGAGACCGAGCCATTGAAGGCCCAGTTAGAGAAAGCGTGCTCTAAGCTGGAAGTGGCCAGAATGAAGATTGTTAAGTGGCGAAAGACGGCACGAAGTGCCTGCACCAAAGGGGTTATGTATGAACAACATTTAAAAGGGATAGAAGTGGTAGCCTTGGTGCAGGGCCACGTAGCCAACTGGGAAAGATAGATCAGTTTGAGGCTGCAGCTGAATTGGTAGGTGTCAAGGCTCAACTAGGCCAGGTGAAGCACAAACTGGAGGGCACTCTCCGATTGCTGGAGTCCGAAATGGTGAGTGAGGGAAAGAAAGTGTTGGACGCCCAGCAGGTTTGCACCATGGCTAACGAAAGGCTAGAAGAGGTTCTGATCAACAATGAAGAGCTACATGAGTTGTCTCTGAAGGAGAAGGAAGAGGCTAACGCTTGAGTCGCTGAGTTGGAGAGGGTGTACAATGCAGAGACAAAGGCTTTTGAAGAGGAGAAGAGCAAGGCTGCAAAGTTGGCTAGGGCAATAATATCTAAAAGAGCGGCTTACCCTGACCTCTATGCCGCAGCAGTGGAACAATTCAAGCAGTCTATTGAATTCCAAATAGTGATAGACGTTGCTGTGGCCACAAGCTTGGCCAGAGAGGGAGGATCTGAGGTTGGTCCATCAGGCTTGAGTGTGGCCGATCAGGTGGAGGGGCAGACGAAAGCGAAGAAAATCCAAAACTTCCAACAGTTTGAATATTGCAAGAACTTGCTGAGCGAGTATTGGCATAACGGTTAGGTGAGGTTTAAGAAAAGAGCACATGCGGCCTTCCCAGACATTGAATTTATCGCGGTGAAGCCATGGGATGAAGACATTGCTGGTATACCGTTGGATGAGGGGGTTGAAGAAGAAAACCTCCTATCCAACGAGGCAGAGGAATATTGGGAGGAGGGGGAGGGGTGAACTCAACGGCAGTTTATCAAATGTAATTGGGTGTTATTTGAATTTTCCTTGTAAAGACTTGTACATTTTGTAATAAACTTGTGTATAATACAAAAACTGGTCTTGGAAATCATTGAGTTATAATAGTTTGTTTCACTATGTGTGTCCATTGAAAAATAAGGTTTGAAATATGGATTACTTGAAATGAAGGATGAAATGGAGTTTGAAAAATGTAACATGTAAAATGTAAGGGTGAAGGTAAGGGTTCAAACTTGAAAGTAAAATAAAACAAAACTCCAAGTAAAACTGAAAAGTGAAAGTTTATGGTGTTTTTTAAGAAGGTTGGCTAGGGTAGCCATCAATCACACAACTGCATAAAAACTGCACTTGCGCAAAAAACAGAGGTTGAATTGGTGAAGTTGGTCAACCAGCACTATTAAGCACTTGAACTCATATAAAAGGAAATGACACTGCCAACATTGAATTTGAACTTGAAAACGTAATCGTAAATGGAAAGTAGGTTGGGCCGACCATCGAGTGGGCAAATTTCAATTAATGGAATAATGTTGTAACTGGGGAAAATTTTGGTTAAAAAGAGAGATTTAAAACTCGCAAAAAGGACATAAACTAAGGGTGCAGACCATGCTTGTCGTTGTGCTATTGGATTTAAGGACGATCAGGCGTCCTAGGCAACGATTGGGTGTCTCGGTCAGTCAGCTAGCCTATGCCAAACGGATATTTGTAAAATGCTCCTGATCGGCCATGCTGGTCCAGACTCAGTCCGGCTAAGACTTGTTGAACTCAATCTGGCTGAGATCTTCATGCTTAGTCTGGCTGAGGCTTTATTGACCTTAGTTTGGCCGAGGTCTTCATGCTCAGTCTGGCTAAGACTTTCTTGAACTCAGTTTGGATGAGGTCTTCATGCTCAGTCTGGTTGAGGCTTTATTGAACTTAGTCTGGCTGAGGTCTTCATGCTCAGTCTGGCTGAGACTTTTTTGAACTCAGTCTGGCTGAGGTCTTCATGCTCAGTCTACCTAAGGCTTTATTGAACTCAAGTTAACACTCACGAAATGTACAACACAGATAACAGAGGTTGAATATCCTTTTTATTAATACGAAGTCCTGCCATGGTGAGCTTATACATTGCATTGAAAAGACAAAAATTGAACAAGTGGTCTGAGTTGAACAACATAGCAAAATAAACGTCATGAGAGAAAATGACTTCATTTTATTGAAAATACCACTTCAAATGCTTGGCATTCCACTGTTGGGGGAAATCTTTGCCTTCCATATCTTGTAAGCGGTAAGTGCCTGTACGTGGCCTAGATTTGACAATGTAAGGCACCTCCCACTTACTTGCTAGCTTGCCTTTGGCCAGGTTTTTGGTGGCCAGAGTTGCCTCCTGTAGAACTAGATCGCCCACAGTGAATTCTCTATGTTTAACTCTATTGTTATAATGTTTCCTTATCCTCTGCTGATATGAGGCCAATCTGACAGCGGCTAACTCTCGTAGTTCTTCAATTAGGTTCATTTTGGCCCATTGTAGTTCTTCATTTTGTTATGAGTTCAAATGTATTATACGGGGGGTCGACAGGCCAATCTGCACGAGGATGATCGCCTCAGTGCCATATGTTAAACGAAAAGGGGTCTCCCCAGTGGGGGTTCTTGTTGTCATCCGATATGCCTAGAGTACGTTAGTAATTCCTCTACCCAAAGTCCCCTAGGGGCCTCCAACTTGGTCTTGATAATCTTCAACAGAGACCGGATGGTGACTTCGACTTGCCCATTAGCTTGGGGATGGCCTGGAGAGGGAAACACATGTCTTGATGCTAAGCTCCTCACAGAATTCCCTGAATTTGGCATTGTCGAACTGTTTACCATTATCTTACACCATGGCTTAAGGGATCCCGAATCGGCACACAATTGACTGGCATATGAACTTGGTAGTATTCCGTTTGGTGATGTTAGCAAGAGGCTTTGCTTCCACCCACTTAGTGAAGTAGTCAATGGCAACCACAACAAACTTGACTTAGCCTTTTCCAGTGGGTAAGGGACCTATCAGGTCGATTCTCCATTTGGTAAAGGGATAGGGACTGCTAAGTGTGACCAGTTCTGTTAGAGGGGCATGAGATATGTTGGTGAAGCGTTGGCATTTGTCACATTTGAGCACAAAATCGTTGGCATCTTGGCTGAGCGTGGGCAAGAAGTAGCCCATATGGAGAATTTTATAAGCCAAAGACTGTCCTCCTAAATGGTTTCCACAAACTCCTTTATGCATTTCTCTCATCACATAGGTAGCTTGATCAGCATTTAAACACCTAAGGTATAGTCGTGGGAATCCCCGCTTATACAGTATGCCTTCAATGATAACATAATTGGACGATCGAGCTTTGATCTTGTCGACCTCCTTCTTATTTTCTAGCAATGCTCCCTACTCTAAGAATGAGATAATGTGTTGTGTCCATGGAATATGCTGGTTTTGGAGTAAGTGGACCTTTTGTTGATCTTGTAGAATTGCTGGGTGCATCAGGTATTCAATTTTGACTCCGTGACCGAGGTCTGCCTGGTCTACTGAGGTTAACTGGGCCATTTCATCTACTTAGGAGTTCTCTGACCGTGGGATATGCTTGATGTGGAAAATGTTGAAGAGACGGGTTGGGGGAAGAGTGATGTGTCTGTATGATCTCATTTTTTCCTTATTTGCATCAAACTTCGTAGTTATCTGCCTGACAACCAATTAGGAATCACTGAACACTTAGAGACGGTCTACCCCAATGTCTTTGGCCAGTTGGAGACCTATTATCAAGACCTCATACTCAGCCTCATTGTTATTTACGTCAAACCGGAATCGGAGGACACACTTAAAGTCCTCACCCTCTGGGGCGGTGAGGATTAAGCCCGCTCTGCCTTCTTTTCTGGATGAGCTATTAACACTAAGAGTCTAGGAGTGGGGGTTAACCTCCTCAGGAATGACATGTGCCAGTGAAGGAGGTATGTCTGGGGTGAGATTGGTGAACTCTAGGATAAAGTCTGCAATGGCCTGGCCTATGATAGCTGTTTGAGGTTAATAGAAGATTTCATATTGGCTCAATTCAATAGACCACTGCATGAGCTTGCCTGATGACTCTGGTTGTTGCATAACGTTTTTCAAAGGTTGGTCGGTAAGGATCACGATGGAATGGGCTTGAAAATATTGTTGAAGGCGTTTGAAGGTGATAACGAGAGCTAGAGCCATTTTCTCCAACAACGGATAGTTTTGTTTGGCCCCCCGATGCACTTGACTGATGTAGTAAATCAGGCGTTGAACTAAGTCTTCCTCTCTGATCAGGGTGACATTGACCGCAGTATTGGAAATAGCCAAGTAGATGAAGTGGGTTTCCCTTGGAATTACTTGAGAGAGGAGAGGAGGGTTGGCCATGCAAAGTTTTAGTTTTTGGAATGTCCCATCACATTCGGCGTTCCAAACAAAAGCCTTCTTAAGCACCTTGAAGAATGGGAGACACTTGTCAGTTACCCTTGAAATGAAGCGATTGAGGGCGGCTACTCTGCCAGTGAGCCGTTGAACGTTCTTTACCATTCTGGGAGACTGCATTTTTATTAAGCCCTTGATCTTTTCTGGATTGGTCTCAATTCCCCTATGGCTGACCATGAAACCTAAGAATTTGCCAGACCCAGCGCTAAAGGCACATTTCTCTAGATTTAGCTTCATTTTGTATTTGCGCAAGGCTTGGAAGGTCTCCTGCAGGTTTGTTAAGTGATCTCAGACAAGTTTGCTTTTGACGAACATGTCACCAACGTAGACATCCATATTCCTACCTATCTGGTTTTTGAAAATGGCATTAACCAATTGTTGGTAAGTGCCCCCCACATTCTTTAGACCAAACGACATCACACGGTAATGATAAGTCCCCCTGTTAGTAATGAAAGATGTGTGCTCTTGATCTGCTGCATGAATTAAGATTTGGTTATAACCTGAAAAAGTATCCATGAAATTGAGCATCTGGTGCCCTGCTATTGCATCGACCAATAGATCTATCCTGGGTAATGGATAGCTATCTTTGGGGCAAGTTCGGTTGAGGTTGGAATAGTCGACGTAGAGTCTCCACTTTCCATTACTTTTGCATACCAAGACCATGTTAGATAACCACTTGGGATAGTCCACATTTTTTATGAATTTGGCCTTCAATGGTTTTTTTTACCTCTGCAGCGAAGAGATTATTGCGCTCTGGGTAGAAAATGTATTACTTTTGACAGAATGGTCAGAATTGGGGTTCAATGCAAAGGCGATGAGCAATAAAATAAGGATCGATGCCTGGTATGTCTGCATGAGTCCAAGCAAAGACATCGTTGTGTTCGGTTAAAAAAGCTGTAAGGTTGGCCTTGGCCTGACGGCACTGCTGGCTGCCGATCTACGCCGTCTTTTTTGGTCGGCGAGATTAATGGGTACTTCCACTAGCTCTTTCACTGGTTCTCTCCGGATTAGTTCCTCCTCATCTCTAACGTCAAGGCCTTCAATGATCATGGCCTTCTTCATCTTCACATCTTTTAATGAAGCGACGTAACATTCTCTAGCTACGGTCTACTCACCCCTTATGGTGCCGACCCAATGATCGGTTAGAAATTTTATTGCCAGATGGTAAGTGAATGTAATAGCTTGGAAAACATTGAGAGTTGTACGTCCAAGTATAACGTTGTAAACAGAGGGGCAGTTAACGACCAGGAAAGTGAGGATCTTCGTGGTTTGCCTTGGGAACTCGCCAATAGTGATTGGGAGATCGATGGACCCTATGGAGGTTTCCTGATCTCATGTGAAATTGACTAAGGGGGTTTGTAGAGGTGATAACTTTTCTTTGCCGATTTTGAGCTACTTGAAAGCATTGAGGAATATGATGTCCGATGAGTTGCCATTGTCGATGAGCACACATCTGACTTTGTAGTTAGAGGAGAGAGAAAATGACCAGAGGGTTGTTATGAGGATACCGGACTCCCGTACAATCTGCATCGGTGAAGGTGATCAATTGCGACCACTGTTTGGGTTGCTTCGGAGGTTGGTCGACCATCGTCATTTCTTTGTCAGATCTCTACCTGATCCTGCGGAGCAAGACTCGTTGTGCCAACCGAGATGATCTGCCGCACTTGAGTTCTCTCGTAATGACCCTGATTTCTCCCATTACGGGAGCGGGTCCACTTGGAGGTCGGGGTTGTTGTTGGGCTCTAACACTGTGTCGCCTCGGCTGATTGGCTTGACTTGGTGAAGTGCGTTTGTTGTTCTGTCTTGAGGGATCAGCCTTGGCTCTTTGGTGTGGTCATGTTGTAGTGAACCGAGCCAAATGTCCCTAACGGATCAAGTCTTTAACCTCATCCTTAAGATTGATGCACTCCTTGGTGTTATGGTCATGGTCGCGGTAAAAATGACAATAGTTGGACTGATCCTGTCAGATGGAGGGAGACTCTCAAGGTTAGAGCCATTTTAAATTGTAATCTTGTTGGATTTGGTTTAGGACTTGCTCCATGGGTGAGTTAAGAGGGGTATACTGCTCGAAATGGCCAGATGGGAGAGAAGGAACCGATCGGTCGGTGCGTATGGGTCGGTTGAAGTATTAGGTAGGTCGGTGAGTGTATTGGAAGGGTTGGTGAGTGTATTAGGAGTGTCTGGGTTCAGGCTCTTTTTTCTTGTCTTTGGATTGTGGGGGTTTGAGTGTAGAATCTTGGCGAGCTGCGAAAGAGTCTTCAGCATTCATGTATTTCTAGGCTTTGGTAAGGAGGATCTGGGGGATTTTTGGAGATGGAAAAGAGGAAATTTGACGGGCACAGACCGGCCATGTAGGCTATTAAAATGACCTTGTCATCATTCTCCTTGACCTACAAAGCTTCTGAATTGAAGCAAATGAAAAAGCTACGTAATGACTCCCTTTCCGTTTGTCTAATATTCAGTAACTACATAGCCGGACATCGTTGACGTTGAGCGCCAATGAAATGGCTCAAGAAGGAGTTGCTTACCTGGTGGAAAGTAGTGACAGAGTCTGGCTGGAGTTGACTGAACTAGAGTCACGCCGACCCCTTGAGTGTCACAGGGAAAACACGACACATGATCTTGTCAGAGAAATCATGAAGGATCATGAGTGTCCTGTATGCTTCCAGGTGGTCGACCGGATTAGTTGTATTGTCAAAGGTGTCAATTGGATCATTTTGAACTTAGTGGGTAGAGGTTTATTGCTGATGGAAGCGGCAAAGTTGGAGTTGGCGGTGGTAGAAGGTTTGTTCTGCATGTTCTACAAGACCCCTTGAAGTTAGAGCTTCATGGCTTGCAGCTTCGCGTCCCAAATGGGAACATTGTCTCCTCTGGAATGAAGTGGGGGTTGAACACTGCTAACTTTGCCTTTATGGATAGGAGCATGGTGTGGTGGATGACGGTTATGGAAGGGCTGACGCTCGTCCTGATGAAACTGCAAGCCCTAAGGAGGGGGTGTAGGCCCTCCAAGTTTGACGACTAAGCGTGCGGTGCGAAGGGTGGGGCAAGCGGTCCTTGGGAAACATGCAGTTGGTATGGGTGGTGGTGGTTTGGGGTTTGTTCCTGGTTTGGAGGAATGTCTTGTGGTGGCGGAAGGAGAGGAACAGGGGGATCACACTGGTGTAAAGCGTTGATCAAGGCCTAGTTTTGCTCGGCCAGATGGTTGATGCTATTAATGAGTTCTGTGAAATATTGAGGTGGGTTGTTTGGGTTGGAGGACTCAGCTTGAGGGTTGTCGGTATTGCATTGTGAAGCCATGGATCTTATCATAACCATTCACTCCGACGTAAAAAGTGGGTGATGAGGGAAATGCCTCCGGCGGCAATGAACACAACTATCAACCGGAGAGGACCCATGGTGGGTGCCAGCCAATAATGCAGTTTGGTCAGGGTAGGATGGTTCGGACTGGTCTAGGCGCTCCATGGGTTGACTGTCCTTCGTCTTCCTAGTCGCACCTGTAACAAGTCTAGTAGGAAGGTTCCGAAATGGGGGTGGTTCGTTCCTATGGACCCTTCGACGATCAAGGCAGATGATATCGAATAACAGTGTAGAGAGAGAGAGAGAGAGAGAGAGAGAGAGAGAGTTTCTTCTTACCAAAACGTTCCTCAGAAACTTCCTTATATCGCTTATTAATAATTTCCTTATCCATTCATGCTGTCCCATTGGCTAAAAGCCTACAATTTACTTGCCATCAGCCATGGTGGTTTTCCCATATCTTAGAGCGAGAGGTCATGTTGCATTTAATGTTTTGACAGTCTCATTTAATGTTTGGCGCATGGGCTCAATAACTCTCCAAAATCTTTGTCTACCACGTGGTTAACTCCCTACTTGACACATGTCTAGCTGGTGCCTGGGCTTGACCATTGTGAGTTCTTTATTGGGCTTGGTGTCAGGCCTGTTCTGCTGGGCATCAGCCAAGTGACTGTTTGGGTAATCCAAGACAACTGTGGGTTGGGCCCTCCTAAGCCATGCCCATCAAGTTATATTTAATTTTAAATTTTAAAAATATATTAATAAAATGTGAAAAGAAAATGAATTTAACCATATCTAAATTACATGTAGCTTTACATTTAAAATGAAAATCTAAATGTAATTTTAATCATATGTAATTTCAAAATATTTAATGAAAAATCTAAACTAAACTTTTAGATATAAATCGTAATTTATCAAATGGTTATAAATTCAAGTACACTTGTCTTAATCCTATTGAAAAAACCATTTAAAAAAAATTGAAAACTAATAATTAACAAATATTTTTATAAATTAACAGATCACTTCTCTAAACTAAGTTCTAAGCTAAAAACATAAATCATGGGTTTGCTCAATGTGATCTTGAATAATTTTTTAGATGTAAAGATATTAGTCATATTTTATAGCGATCCCGGGTTTACCCTTGTTGTACAGTGATCCGGACATGTGTCCGTGGATGTTGGTAGTTGTTTATTATCTTGTTTGCATCCTTTCTACTTCGTATTGAGTTATAGGATGTGTTGGGCAGGTTTGTTTCAGGTTGGTTGTGTTTGGGAGCCTAGTGTTGCTTGAGGATGCCTCGTATGAGGAGAGACCGGTTCGGGTCTTGGATAGGCGGGATCAGGTCCTGCGTGGCAAGACCATTCCTTTGGTGAAAGTCTTGTGGAAACATCACGGAGTGGAGGAGGCCACTTGGGAACGTGAGTTGGAAGTCCGAGAGAAATATCCGGACTTGTTTGTTGATATGTAATTTTGTGTTTAAATTTTGCACTATTGTTGAACTTAAGAGCTTTTATATATGTCTTAAGTTGTGAA
The DNA here is from genome assembly GCF_004153795.1 of Camellia sinensis. NCBI lineage: Eukaryota > Viridiplantae > Streptophyta > Magnoliopsida > Ericales > Theaceae > Camellia > Camellia sinensis. The sequence goes on along the minus strand of NW_021028383.1, from coordinate 194,460 downwards.
ACATTGAAAATGTTTTGGTTATTTGGAAGTATGTTTTGGAACTTGCCTCATATGGAAGTTGAATGTGACATTATAAATGTTGAATATATTGTTGAAATTGGAAAGATAATGCGTAATGATTAATGCATGTTGAAAGTACATATGTTGTCAACATATTGTGAAAATGTCTCTTGTTATAGGGATGGGATGACCGGTAATGGGTCGAGTTGTTGAATGTTAAAATGTAACATTGATTAAAATGGAGAAAAACTTGTTTTGAAAACTTGTGCTTAATTTCGGGGACGAAATTCTTTAAGGGGGGGAGGTTATAGCGATCCCGGGTTTACCCTTGTTGTACAGTGATCCGGACATGTGTCCGTGGATGTTGGTAGTTGTTTATTATCTTGTTTGCATCCTTTCTACTTCGTATTGAGTTATAGGATGTGTTGGGCAGGTTTGTTTCAGGTTGGTTGTGTTTGGGAGCCTAGTGTTGCTGCCCAGATTTTTGGCTCTTCGCTCGAGCCAAGAGTTTGTCGCTCGAGCGAGAGTTGAGTTTGTCTGGTGGGTCGAGCCAGAGTGGCTTCGCTCGAGCGAGCGCTTGCACTTGGTTCTGGACCTGAGAGTTGCATTTTCTGGCTCGAGCGAGCTTTTCTTGGCTCGAGCGGTCTGGTTTGTTCTTCGCTCGAGCGAGCGGTCTGTCGCTCGAGCGTGCTTCTGGTTACAGACCTGAGGGTTCGAGTTGTTGGCTCGAGCGAGCATTCCTTTGCTCGAGCGCACTTTTGAGTTTTTGGCTCGAGCGAGAGTTCCTTGGCTCGAGCGAGAGTTTCTGTGTCTGGTCGCTCGAGCGACCATGTCTTCGCTCGAGCGACGAGTCATCTCTCGTGAATGTTCCTCTTGACACAACAGCAAATCAGTCTAGAACTCCAGTCTAGATCGTCTCAAGAACCTTCCTTGTATCTCCAATCTTCTTCCTATAGCACTCCACACCTCTTAACAACCCACCTCCTATAAGCGCGAGCGTCTACACACCATACCGCGACTCCTAATACTCGAGCCTATGACATGGTACTCTACGGAATTACATAGTTCATTGACAAGAAACACACAAGCATATACTTTATTATAACAAATAGTGACACGTGCTAAAGACATATCGTCGCAGTGACGTGCTCCCAGGAAGGTCTTTCATCTCCCTTTTTGGCTCAAAACTTCGAGTAGACATATCTACCTCCTCTCTATGGGTTTTGTCCCTTAAATTTTGGATTTTGAGAGTTGGTTGTTGGTTGGGAATTTTGTGAAAGTTCTCGGATAGAGACTATATCATTCGAGCATGGAGTAGGTCCCTACATAGACTAACCTATATCTATATCACAACGCAGATGGAACTAACTGGAGAGTATATATTATTGGACCGATGAATGCTTGACATCATTGATGAAAATGCGACTAAGGTTGAAATGTAGATTATGCGAATTGACCTAATTACATTGTTCTAATTAAATTGGGTAATTATTGAGAGAATGAGGAAATGTAATGTGAGTTGAAATCCATTGTTGCATTTATTTCCTGTTTAGAAATAACTGCTTTGGCTATCGGTGAGGATAGTCTGTGATTGTTGTAGACAATGCATGCATGATTAGACCAAACTGAAACTAATCAAGGAATGGGTCATGAAGTTGACGGTTGAAGAATACGATGTAATGTATGTATTGAGATTGTATATAGAACCAATGTGTTGTATAATATGTGTATGAGAGGAGGAGAAAGGGGATGTACTTCCGGTTTAGGGGAAATGGAGATTACCTCTAAACCGGATAGTGTTGGAGAAAGATAGGGGATGAACTCCGTAGATACACTCATGACTTGTCATAAAAAGTGGAAGATAAGCTTATATCTTATCTTGTGAAGTTGTGGAACAGCTTATAGCTTATCGTGTATAATGGGATATTGTTGTTATACACATGTGAAATGGGATTATAGCTTATATGCTATCTTGGAATGTGGGATATAGTTTTTATACGTATCTGTTGAAATGATGATAGAGCTTACCATGTCAATCGTTGAGAAAGAGGGAAAATGAAAAGGAAAGCTTGTGGACTTATAAGTCGGTATGTCATAAATTTGATTTATTGAATGTATCAGTGTTGGCCATCTTTATCAAATTGCAATCTTTTAGTCATTGTTCATGAGTTGTTTTAGTGTATTTCTACTAGGCTGTGTGCTCACCCTATATGGGAATATCATTTTCAGTACAGGAAGCATGCCCCCCAAGGACATAGCTGGGAGGCTAGGGACTGGACATACTTTTGTGCGTGATTACTTTTGATGTATTAATGTAGATTACAAGCCAAGGCTTAATATATGAGTTAGTACTCTTTTTGTTGTAACCAAGTGTTAACTTGGAAAGCTGTAAGCCCGTAGGGCATTTGCTTTTGTTGTTAACATGTAATACTTATGTAATGGAATTCTGATAAATGAATGAATGTGGAGCTTTTGAATATCAATGCATGTCTTATTTGTTGGGTTTAATGTTACTATTTTGAGGGCGTTACATATTTTAATAATAAATATATAAATTTCTTAACTAAAATTTTAAAATAAATAAATATATATACTTAAAAAATTAGAACTTTTATTTCTTTTATGTTTTGGCTGCATTGGCTTAACTCCCAAAACTCTAACTACCTTTCCAAGTCCACCACTATCACTGCCCTAAAATTCCTTCTACAACGAAAATTTATACCATAACCAGATTTACATATAAAAAATATAGGATAATTTCCACTGATCTCTTGTAAAATTTAGAAAAAATACAATAAATTTTACAATTTTGATATAATTATACTGACATCTTTTTTAGTATGGTTAAATAGACCGAACTAATATAGATGTTATGAAAACACAAAAATAAACAACATAAAATATGATATTTTTTCATATAAAAGAGATGATAATATTATTTTTTTTTCATTTATTCACCTAACAAGTTATTGATGAATATTGTTAGGAATCGACCCTTCCTAACCAAGATCGACGAGACACGAAATAACAAACAAGAAAGAAATTAACGAATCAAACAAATCACACACACAAGAACACAAGGATTTACATGGTTCACCCCAAAATAGGGTTATGTCCATGGCTGTTGCAGTTTTCACTACGATCAGAAAAAATACAACTCTTTCTTCACCTAAAAGAGACACCCCCTCATCTATTTATAAGTATTGAATTAGGGTTACACGGAAGCACATGGGAATTACGAAAGTACCCAAACCCCCCATTGGACCCAGTGTTTGAGTGAACAGTAGGGTTGAGTGAACAATACTTATTAGGGTCCACCGACCTAACAATCTCCCACTTGGAACCTGATAACACAAGCTTTTCATCATCTTCATCACATTGAGGAACGCCACAACAACTCGATCTTCTTTCATCAATCTTGAAGGCCAACTGAAGTTGCACACAACTTCAGTTTATCAATGGTGACTGTCTTGGTCAACATGTCTGCTGGAGTCTTACTGCCTTGGATCTTCTCAAGAGATAAGACTCTATCATCTACAAGTGAACAAATGAAATGGTGTCACAGCTGAATGTGTTTTGTCCTAGAATGAAAAGTCGGATTCTTTACAAGATGAGTAGCACTTCGACTGTCACTATGCAAAATAGTCATCTCTTGCGTTTTACCCAACTCTGCTAGGAAATTCTATAACCAAGTCATCTCCTTCCCAGCTTCAGTAATAATAACATACTCAAGCTCTGTTGTAGAAAGGGTCACAATCTTCTGTAACTGTGAAATCCAACTCATTGTTGTACCACCTAATGTGTAAACATAACCAATAACACTCTTTTTGTTATCCATATCACCAGCCAAGTCTGCATCAACATAACCATGTAACCCAATGCCGGTTTGTCTGAAACAAAGTACCATGTTTGTAGTACCACTCAAGTATCTAAGGATCCACTTCACTACCTCCCAATGCTGCTAGCCTGGATTACTCATGTACCTACTAATCACTCCCACTACATGTGCAATGTCTGGTCTAGTACAAACCATAACATACATTATGCTATCGAGAGCTAAAGCATATGGAACACGTTCCATGTAAGCCTACTCTTCTTCAGTCTTCGGAGACTGCTCTTTGGTAAGTTTGAAGTGGCTAGCCAATGGAGTGCTCACTGGTTTTGCACCATCCATGCTAAACCTCTTGAGAACTTTTTTGACATACTCAGCCTGTGACAACATCAAAGTACCATTTTCCTTGTCCCTGTGAATCCTCATACTAAGGATTTTGTTTGCAACTCCAAGATCCTTCTTCTCAAATTGGTTGGACAAAAGTTTCTTCAATCTTTTTTATCTTTTCAATGCTAAATCCTGTGATAAGCATATCATCAACATATAAGAGCAAAATAATATAACTTTTGTCAAACCTCTTGAAATAATAACAATAATCTGCTTGACATCTTGTAAAACCGTTACTACACATAAACCTATCAAACGTCTTGTACTTGCCTTGGGGCCTGTTTCAATCCATACAAGCTTTTTTGAAGTTTGCATACAAACTCCTCTTTGCCACGTGCCAAGAAACCTTGTGGTTGCTTCATGTAAATTTCCTCCTCCAAATCACCATGGAGAAAAGCCGTCTTCACATCCATCTGCTCAAGATGCAAATCTTCAATAGCCACAATTCCCAGCACCAATCTGATAGTGGTCAACTTTACAACTGGAGAGAAAATTTCAGTGTAGTTAGTCCCCTTTTTTTTTTTTGTTGAAAACCCTTTGCAACCAATCTGGCCTTGTAGCGTTTACTCCCATCATGTTCCTGTTTGACCTTGTAAACCCACTTGTTATGCAAAGCTTTCCTACCCACTGGTAATTCAGTCAACTCCCATGTCTGGTTTGCCATGAGTGAATCCATTTCATCTTGCATATCTAACTCCCACTTAATTGAATCATCAACCTGCAAAGCCTCATCATAAATTTCGGGTTCACCCCCATCAAACAACAACAAATAATGTAAAGATGGAGAGCAACCCTTTGTAGGTTTAGACTCTCTTTCTGACCATCTCAACTTAGGAGTTAGACTATGTGGCTTAGTTTGTGGAATAAGATTTTCAGGATTATTCTGGATCCTACTATTTAAATCATTCTCACTAATCTCCTCGAACTCAACATGCTTATGACAAGTAACAAATACATATTCAAATTCAGATGCAGGCTTATCCTTATCCTTATCCTTATACATTACTTTCTCATTAAATATGACATCTCTACTTCTGATTATTTTTCTATTTTTATCATCTTAAAACCGATAACCAAATTGATCAATGCAATACCTAATAAAAGTACATTTAACAGAGTTCGGATCAAGTTTACTTCTATCAGCAGAATCTATATGCTCATATGAAACACAACCAAATACCTTCAAAAAAGAAACATTTACCTTTTTACCGCTCCAAGCTTTTTTTGGTAGCTCTCTATCCAATTGAACAAATGGACCACGGTTAATCAGATATGCTGCAGTGTTAACTGCATCTGCCCAAAACATATTTGGTAATCCAGCATGTATCCTCATACTTCTAGCATGTTCATTTAGAGTTCTATTCATGTGTTCTGCAATGCCATTATGTTCAAGTGTCTTTCGAACAGTCTTCTCCTTTGTAATTCCACTTTTTGCACAATATTTCTTCAACTCATTGTCCTCATATTCCCCTCCATTATCTGATCTCAAGCACTTAATTTTTAGGCCTGTTTTAGTCTCCATCGAGGCTTTCCACTTGTTAAAAGTAGTATAAACTTTAGATTTATGTTTCAGAAAATAAATCCATACCTTTCTCAATGAGTGGTCGATGAAGGTAACATAGTATGATGATCCTCCAAGAGATAAAATTGGTGCAGGTCCCCACACATCTGTATGAACCAACTCCAATTTTTCTGACTTCGGTTTCTTGCCATCCTTTGAAAAACTGACCCTCTTTTGTTTGCCGAAAATGCAATCCTCACAAAAGTCAATGTCCACCGATTTCAAATCTGACAGTTTCGCCTTAGATGCGAGTACCTTTATCCATTTTTGACTCATATGCCCAATCCTTTGGTGCCACAGATTTGAGTCTTCCTTCTCACCAACAGCTACTACTGCATCCCTATTGTTCATAGTCATGTAAAGGGTGCCTTCTTTTTTAGCACGAGCAACAACCATGGCTCCTTTAGTGATTTTCCACAAACCACCCATGAAGGTTACAACACAACCTTCGTTATCAAGTTGTCCAACAGAAATCAAGTTTCTTTTTAAACCAGGCACATGTCTAACATTCTGTATCTTCCAAACAGATCCGTTTGGCAACCTGATTGTTACATCTCCTTTACCCACAATCTTCAAAGGTTCGTTATCAGCCAGATAAACATTTCTGAAATCACCACCAATGCAATTGTCCAAGATTTTCCTCTGTGAAGTAGAATGGAATGATGCCCCAGAATCTAAAATCCAAGATTCAAGAGGGCTGCGAATACTCAAGATCAAAGCATCATAAATCTCCTCCGTTGCAGCATTAGCAAACTTTTGATTTTGATCACCTTTGTTCTTATTCAATGTCGGGCAATTTCCCTTTAGATGTCCCTTATTTCCACAGTTCCATCAACTCCATCCTCTCTAGTTCTTGACTTGCTTCTGTGTTTGGATTGTGATCTATTGCGGTTCGGGTTTTGGTTTTTTCCTACGGATCTTCCTCTAGCTTCTGTATTCAGGGCAGAACCTGATGCTTCCCTTAATTCCCTCCTGCAAATTTCTTCACTCAGAATTAAATCTCGAATATCATTATAATTCAACTTTTCTTTTCTTGAAGAATTACTTACTGCCATTACAGTACCATTCCAACTTTTTGGCAAACTAGATAGAAGTGTAACGCCCCGAAATAATTCAACATGAACCCCCAAATGAATAAACATTCATTATACAATGACAATAACTCTTCCATCTTCATATATTTAATGAATGGTTTTAATACAAAAGTTCCACATGCAGTATACATTCACAACACAACAGACTATGAATCTATAGCATGTGAAGCACCTAATCTCAAAATAATAAAATGCCCTTAAGGGTTTACATCTTCCAAGGCAATAGCCCGGTTACACAAAAGTGGTCTTTGGACCCATACATGGTATCCCTTGGCTTTACAAAAGAAATCACAACAAAAGAAGAGCCACATGCTCTTTACAATTATCAGCGCCCTCAACTTGGCGGGATCACCACGTCATTACCTGCACCAAATCCCATAGGGGTGAGCATAAAGCCCAATAGAGAAATACCAAACAAAGTATATACATTTATGTTAGATGGCCAAAATTGAATGCAAGTGCAAATGCGATGCAATACTCATTTCAAAATATTATTCATGTCTTCCTTGAGAAACACCATGCATTTCATTTACAATTACAATCTCATAAATTTCCAAATTTCACCTATTAATCACAAGGGGTGGTAAGTACGACACTGGTAATCCCTAGGCTGGTGTCTGCAAGTAGACTCTACGAGTACTACCAAACTGTCATTTTTACCCGTATTAACCGGAAGGCTCGACACCTATCCGCACGGTTTTCTGGTCTTTCACCATGGACACTCAAGCCAACTTATCAAATTCATCTACACCCCCTAACCGGACTTACCACCGTATTTACCCCATACACAGTTTCATAGTTCTCATTATAGTGTAATCCTTTCCAAAGTAAACGTTTTCCAATTCATTTCAAAATGTGCAATGATGGTAGTAAATCAAATGAGAGCATGATGCAATACATAATGGCTAATAACATTCCTCTATTTCAAACATCTCTACAACAATATCAATTTACTACATTATCCATTTCTTCTCCTCAATATCATTTCACAATGACCATGCCATCAATTCATAGCAATAACAACATCTCAATTCATTACAAATTGGCCTTCTTCAAGACTACATGTGATGCCTTTCAATCATCAATTCCAATGTTTACAATTTTCTCTAACCAAGGTGCACAACCATTTTTTATTTTACAGCAAAGCACTTTCAAATGTTCAACCTTAATGTTAAAGTCACATTTCATTTCTCATGTATCATGTAAATTGCCATTTTGCAAAACATATGATGAAAGTTTACTCTCTATTTATAGAACAACAAGATACCTCTAAGTATGTTCACATCTTTCAAAATTTCCCAAAATTTCTAGGGTTTTTGTCAAAACAAAACAAACATCTCCATCTTTTGAAAAGGTTCTCTCTCATGACATCACCTCTCTTATTATGTGAGTTATACTTCTCATGAAAATAGTTAGAAGGAGAGAGAAATCAAACCCACCATTAAAGCTCTAGCATTTAGGAGACAAGACCAAACTCCCAATATCATTTGTGAAAACCCTTAAACCAACCAAACCAAACATAAATATATATATAACTCATGGAAATTGCCCTACCTCAAGTTTGATGGAGAAATGGAGTAGAAACCTTAAGATTCAAGAATGAAAGAGAAAGAGCTTTGATGTCCACCACCACAAGTGGAACTCTTGCTCTAGATCTTCAAGGTTGTGGGAGATGATGATGATCTAACCCAATGATGCAAGAATCAAAGGTTTTTGGTGCTTTGGTTAGGGTTTTTAGAGAGAAGGAAGAGAAAAAGGGCTTTTAGAGTGAGAGAGAAGGGTAGAAAATGAGATATTTTCAGCCTCAAAATGATAAAAAAATAGAGTTCTCGGACTGCCAGAGTGCCGCACATGCGGCACCCATCCCCGCACGTGCGGAGCGCCCGTTCCCGCAAGTGCGGCCTTCATTCCCGCACGTGCGGGGGTCCTCCCGCATGTTAGCCCGCACCTACAATTTATGCAGTGTGCTCCCCAGCCAATATCCCTCTTCCTGCACGTGCGGCTTGGCCTCGCGCATGTGCAGCCCAACCCCGCAGGTGCGGCCCTGGCCCCCGCAGGTGTGGCCTTGGCTCAGCAGCCTAGAAAATTTTTTGCACCACTCCTGGGCACATTGGACCTAACCCCACACTCTCCGAAACTGGTGAAAATCGACAACCAAATAAAACTAGATCGAGGACTCTATTTAGAGAACTATTTCCGATCATTTTAAATCCAACGAAGTAAAAGGGGAACGGGACGACGAGGGAAAGAAAAGCGAAGAAAAGAGAAGGAAGGACTTGGTCGTCATAAGAAGAATCAAAGCCCTAACCTCATCATCAAATTCGATAAATACAGAAGTCAATTGTGTTACCACAATATTGAATTCGTTTAGATGCTCAGCCACCGAAGCACCTTCTGTCATCCTCAGATTAAACAATCTATGCATTAAGTAAATTTTATTTGAGGCAGAGGGTTTTTCGTACATGTTTCAGAGTGCCACCATGAGACCCGCTGTAGTCTTCTCCTTTGCTATGTTAAACACAACGTTACGAGACAACGTTAACCGAATAACACCTAGCGCTTAGCCATCAAGAAGAGTCCACTCATCATCTTTCATCTTTTCTGGTTTCGTCCCTGAAAGGGGCTTATGTAGTTTTTTCTGATACAGATAGCCTTCAATCTGCATCTTCCAAAAGCCGAAATCTGTGCTATTGAATTTATCGATTCTAACCTTTTCATCTGTCACCATCACTTCCACTCGAATCAATGCTCTGATACCAGTTGTTAGGAATTGACCTTTCCTAACTAAGATCGGTGAGACATGAAATAGCAAACAAGAAAGAAATTAATGAATCAAACAAATCAGACACACAAGAACACAAGGATTTTTGTGGTTCACCCCAGAATAGGGTTACATCCACGGCTGTTGCGGTTTTCACTATGATCAGAAAAAATACAACTCTCTTTACCTAAAAGAGGCGCCCCCCTCATCTATTTATAAGTATAGAATTAGGGTTACACAGAAGCACATGGGAATTACGAAAGTGCCCAAATCCCCCATTGGACCCAGTGTTTGAGTGAACAGTAGGGTTGAGTGAACAGTACTTATCAGGGTCCATCGACCCAACATGTGATGACCCAGATTTATTTATTTTTTTTAAATAGTCAGTGCATAATTTAATTAAGCAAATTTTCAGATTTGACTGCTGTGTAAATTCTGTGCAAAAATAGTTCGGTTTTGTATTTTTTTAAAATAATTCTTGATTTCAGAAAATTAGGAAATTTTTATATGTTGTTCATATACGAGTCTAGAATGTTGGATAAAAATTTCAGAATTTAATGAAGAATATTAATTTAATGAAAATTTACGGACTGATTGGTGTTCAGTTTTATTTATAGCAGAATTTTGTTATTTAATTTTGAATGTTTAGATCATGATTTGGATAAATTTCTTGGGACTATTTTGGTACATAATTGGACCATGTTGGCTTATGGGTGGGACCCATGACTTAGATTTAATTTAATTTGAGTTTGTTTAGTGACTCATGTTTAACTGTTTGGTCCTTTTTAATTATGTGATTGATAGTAACCACCTTAGGAGTTGTTATTATTTATTATATAGGGGTTATAATAAATATTTGATAGTTGATTTTATGATGTGTACCATATGGTAAAAAATTATATATTTTATAAAGAATGAAAATATGTATATTTCGTAGTGACTAAAATATTATATTTTGTGGTGAGAAAAATTATATCATTTTATAATTTATATTATAAAATTTTGAGGTATTATTACAAAAATTATATTGTACTTTTTGAAAAACCCATTTTGGGGAAGTGAACCCACGTGGGGTTGTTCCTCACGCTTTCCCCCTTCTTTCTTTTCTTTTATTTTCTTTCCTGGGTTCCTGGCAGAGAGCTCACCGTCTCTCTCTCTCTCTCTCTCACACACACACACATACTATGTGTGTGTGTCTCCCTCTCCTTCTTTTTCCCCCCCTCCATTGTTGCTCAATCTTTGAGCTTGAAATAGAAGTCCTTAGAGTGAGATTTTGCAAAAGTGTTGTAAATGAAAGTTGGAGAGCTCGTCGTGATCTTCGCAATGGTGTTCTCAAATTCATGATCGGGTGATATTTGCATTTTGGGATTGCTTCTCTTCATATTTGAGGTAGGGACTTTCTTCATATCATTACATTAAAGCTATGTTAGGATTATTTTGAGAAAATATGTCAGTTTATGAGGTATTGCATATATATATATATATGTATTTTCAAATTATATATATATATATATTTTGCTTGGTAATTTTTGGAAGAAAAATTATGTTGAAATGTTAAGAATGTTGGCATTTTGAGGTTGATTTGGAAAAAAACCATTTTGTATTAATAATTTTGTACAATAAATTCGAAAATAAAATTTAAAAGATGTATGGATTGTATCTACATCATATTATGATTAGATGATTCATTTTGAGAAATATAAAGTTGAAATATATATTTTTTTGTCTTTGATTTGGAATTTATTTTTGAGAAAAATAAATTGAAGATGAGGAATATTACGTAGATTGTTAAGTTGAGATTATAGAGTTGTTTTGGGATTAAAAACTTTAAAAGTGTTATATTCATGAAACTTTATGGAAGATGATATGTTGATGATTAAGTTGTGTTCATTATTTTTGTGAAAATGAAAAATGTGAAATATGAACTTTTGAACACATAACCTTGAAAATGTTACTCTTGGGCATATTTCATAATTTTTGATGTAAATATCATGTTGGTTAAGTAATTTTAGAAAAAAGTGGTGGAATTGTTATCGGTAGAGAATTTGGGAAAAATATTACCTCTTTAAGTAGCTTGACATGAAAAATGGTTATGTTAAAATATAGTTATGTTTGAGGGATGAGGCATGTGAAGTTAGGTTTGGTATTGTTAATTTGAAAATTTTTGAATGTAATAAACTTACTAATTTAGTAGATTAAATTAGTTTTGGTTAAAAGGTTATATCCGTTATGGTTAAAAGTGTGTTATTGAGATTATACCATAATTTTTGACATAGTAGGATGGAAAGGGTAATATTTAATAAGTATGAGATTTGGTGAAAATTATATTGGTTATCTTGGTTGAGGTGAAACAAAAATTGATTGAAGGTTTTGTGTGAGTCAAAACAATTGGGAAATTGATAAATAGTTTAAATATTTGATGTATGCTAATACGTTGTTTTTGAACATCAAATTCATATATGAGATGTTTGAAGTGTAATTGAGAGTTTGGTTAAATTGGGAGTTGTTTATGTATAATCTTTCTATTTAATGCATTTTTGTATATAAAATTACACGTGGAAAAATCCTAAATAGTAATGTTTTGGGAATTGTCGGATTATTGAGAAAAGACTTTGTTTGGTTTCAAAATTTAGGATTTTGATTCAGAAAACACTTATGAAACTTTTGGAATATCGAGTATTAGTTACTCCTTTGAAATGTTGAGTTTAACGAAAAGTTATATAAGTCTTGAAAAGTTGTCTTTAAAATGTGGAATATGGATTGTTTCTAAATGTTGGGAATCATGGGAGATTCCAGGTTATGGTTATATGTTGGATTGTATGTCCAGGTTGTTATCTTTTAATTAATATATTAGAGATAACTATTTTGGCTATTGGCAAAAATTTACCATGTTGCATTTAAATGAGAGATTACTTGGAAGGATGAGAAATGATGGAACTTTGGAAGTTTGATATATAATATGTTATAAATTTGTCTTGAAATGACTAAATTGGGAATGTTGATTAACATGTGGAGATTATTGTAGACACCCCATTTTTGACAGCCCATAAGACTTGGGCGTTACTGATGGTTTACATGGTGATAAAAGGTGTGCAGGGCAAAGATCCAGTTTCTTCGGCAATGAGAGGATCAAATCTCAACTTCACACCCCATTTTGGACCAAAGCTATTTTGAATGGTTTTTAGACCTTAAAACTCTCTCTTTCAAAACATTTTTGAAACAAAGTTTGTACGATGTTCCGAGGCTCACAGTTTTGTCAAAAAATGCGCTTTTCGATAAACCGAGCAAGGACAAAGTGGAAACGAATGAAAGAGAGATGAAATCTTTGAAAAATATTTCAAAACACCTTGCTTAGGGGTTTGAAGTTGAAGAAAAGAGGAGAAGAGGGGAGAAGCCAAGTTGGAGAAGAAGATAGGCAAGAATTGCTAAGAGAGGGACGAGCAGTCCTCTCTAAATCAAGCTTATTTGTCTATACACTTTGAGTTAAGCTATGAGGCCACCACCGTTGGAAAGAAGACTTTCAGGGCTTCATTTTTCATTCAAGAATCTCTTAAATCCGACACCGGAGGGCGGAGATATGATTGGTTGAAGTTGGGCATCATCCCGGTTGGACCGAAACTGAGCAGCCTTCACTAAAACAAGCATAACTTTTTTCAAAGTTGGAATTTTGATGTAAGGCTGGTTCCATTGGAAATCTTACTTCCAGGGCTTCAATTTTGACACAAGAATGACCTGAAAAGGAGTTCACATGAAGAAGTTATGCCCGTTCGAAGTTGGACCTGCAGAGCAGATTTTTCCTGCCGACCGGCCAAATAGATGGCCGACCGGCCAGAAAAGATGGCTGACCGACCAAGTTTGATAGCCGATGACCTTCCGGAGTATTCTACAGATTGAATGGATGCCAGCTGTGGCAGCTGGAATGCACAGACCCTGCTCCCCATGCACGTGTGTGGCTGTTTTGCACCATTTGCACCCCTTTTGACCCTCTTTGTTGCACCCTTTGCTCAAAGCTTCTTGAGGAAGCTTTGACCCCTTGTCTTGGCTTCCTCAAGAAGCTTGCACCTTTGCATTAGCTTCTCTTAGAAGCTTGGTCCCTTTCACCCTTTTGTATAGCTTCTTTGAGAAGCTTTATGCCATTTCCTTGCTCTATAAAAGAAACCCATCCTCCTCCATTGTTTTGGGTTCAGAAAAATCAGACCTAATACATACATATAACATATATATCACCCTCTCTCTCTACATTTGGGTGTGTTAGAGTGATCAAAGACCCTTGTTCTTGGCCTATTGCACCACACCTCATAGCCATACACCACTACCATTGGACTGAGGTTCTTGGGAGGGTTTATTGAACTCCAAAAGCTGGTTTTTGGCCCCTCAAGCTGCTGGTCTCGAATTTGGTCTTCAAGGGTAAGTTTCTTCCCCTTTTTAGCGCTTTCTTGTACCTCATTTTAGCCTATCTTGCTTGCTGATTTGAGTTTGGTGTATAACATAAAAAACTTTTTTTTTTCTGTGTTTAAGATACTTCATAAAGACCACTTTTGTGTTTGGGGTCGTTTACCCCCTCTTAGGCCTTGTTTGGCCCCATTTTTGTGTGATTTTGGTGAGCTCCGGGACTACCTTGTTTGGGCCTCCTCACCACTAAAATCTTGAGGGATTTCAGTGGTGAGGATGGTGGTTTAAGGTCCTAAGAAGGAGAGGGCCATCCCCTCTCCTTGTTGTCTTGTTTGATGCCTTTTTTGGCCTTACAAAGGGGCCTATATTTGCACACTTCTTGAGCTCGGTTCAGGCATTTTTCAATGGCCTTTGGCAACCGAGATGCTGCAGCCCGGCCTTTGGCAGCCGAGATGCTGCAACCCGGCTGCCGAGCTCCCAGTAGTGTGGGCTGGCAGTTTGGTTAGGTAATGTTCAGCTAGATTTGTGCTGACAGATGGGATATCAGCACCACGTGTCGAGAGACTAATGAGAGTAGATTTGGAGCGCAGAAGGTATATAAGCGAGTCTGCGCCCCCCATACTAGACAGA
>NW_021028383.1:145371-168098 GCF_004153795.1 Camellia sinensis | reverse complement strand
TCATTTTTCTTTGCATATCATTTAGTTTTACATCTAAGATCATACATTGATTTCTAACCCTTTATGCTCATGGCATGGTGTAGAGGAGTATTCAATGAGCTTTTCTCCTTTCTTTTGCATCCAGTGTGTATTTGTTCCTTATTATGTCTAGCATGTTACAATTGAGGCTATATGCTTACGTGTTATACCTCTATGATTGCTCATTGAATGGAAGCCTCATTGCCTAAGTTGGGATTATTTTGATGATCTCTTCACATGTTAGTTATCTTATTTTCATAAGATTTATGCTTTGAAACCCTTTTCAAATGGCGAGAGATTAGAACACTCCAAAGTAGGTCATCTGGTCTATATTTGTTTGCTCCACATAGTAAGGATAGTATTAATAATTGAACGGTCTAATCATATTGTGTTAATAATTCTCACATCAATGACTAGTAGAGGCCGATCTTTAATCGAGCGAGCAGGGGTGCTCAATTCAAGACCTTCCCCTCTTATCCCTAAGTTCCTGAGCCGAGGCAACTTTGGTGATGACGGGACACGTGGCCTTTGGCACCGAGTCAGGGTTTCCTAAATTCCCCAAAATAAAATATTTAGGTGGCGACTCTGTATCTGGCAAAGTAGTCCATGTTTGGCACTTCTTTTTCTAAAAATCTGTTTTCTCAAAACGATTTGCCAAATTTGGACTCTTTGGTTCAGATTAAGAACCGTGACACAAATCGAGTCCGAACTGTTAGCGAGGTCCCCCGCGGGCTTGCTACAACTATATGAATATGGATATGGTTGTATTATCTCTTGGAATTGTATTATGGTATTACATTGATAGAGATATGGAATTTGATCACAATGGAGCATTGTGTGGTAGAGTTGAAATTGGAACTATTCTAATGCATTGTCACATATTGCATTGCCATTCCATTTCATTGTTATCATGGATTTCGAATTGCAATTGAAAACTATTGTTTTGAGAAAGGAATTGTTTTTGGTGAAACAAGATCGTTTTGAATTGTTTTGGGTAAATATGTTGATAAGTCCAGCTAGGGGGTGTAGTTTGATATTGGTTAAGTTGGACTGAGTGTCCATGGTGAAAGACCAAAAACCTGCGCGGATAGGTGTTGAGCTTTCCTGTTAATATCGGTAAAAATGACAATTTGGTAGTACTTGTATAGTCTACTTGCAGACACCAGCCTAGGGATTACCTGAGTCGTATTTACCATCTTGGAATTTTATTGAAATTATTGGATTAATGTGTTTTTCAAATTGGCATTGTGCGTAAGATTTTCAAAAGATGAGAAAAATATTTTGAGCATGACATGACATATGTATTCATCTCATAAGGCTGTATAAAATGGATTTGATGAATTGTTTAATTATTTGATTCAATTGATAATGAGATAATTGAATGAATTGAAAATGATGTCCTGTTGCTATTGAAACATGTTTATTTATTTAAGTTAACTTGTTGTGGTTAATTAAATAAATTAGATTTAAGAGATTATGTAATAAAATCTTATGGTTTTGACATGATGTGATTTCATGTATATGTATGAGTATTTTGGTACCTGCATATCTTCTAATGTTTTAATATGAGATTGTTTGGTGAGCTAGTGGTTGCTCACCCCCTGCCTATACATGTGTTCATAGAATGCTTTTCGGATTTGAAGATCAAACAATGGGTTTTGCCATTTCATAAGTGTAATATAGTGATGGATTGTACTACTTCATTTGTTTGTTTGGCTGAGTGTTTTTTTTCTAAAGAATAGTGTCCTCTCTTTTATTGTAAGCTCAGGACATTTCTTTTATTCATATAACGAAAGGGAATATGTATATTTAATTATTCATCATTTCATCCAAGGATGAAAATGTTATTTGTAAATGAACTTGATTAATGAATATTGGTAATGTTGTCCAAGTAATAAAATACGGGACGTGACACAACAAATATTCGGTTAAGTATTATGTGAATTACAATCTTAAGAGAATTCAATATAATTATGTCAAAATTGAGAGAGTTACTGTATTTTTTTTCAAACTTCAAAAAGATCAGTGTAATTTATCCAAAAAATTTAAGTCTTTCCAAGAAAACCTTTTTAACGCAATTTTTTTTTTAATTTTTAATTTTATTTATTTGTCATTGTTTAAAGGCTTAGTTACACTTTTCACTCAGTTTGACTCAAATTTGATTTTAATTCCTACAGTTTTAATTTAAACAATTTGTTTCCTACACTTTAGTTCTAATTTGGTTGTCTTGTTTAAATTTTTGTTAATTTTTGGTGTAAATTACACCAGTAATCCTTACATTTTGTCCTTAATGTCATTTTGGTCCCTACACTTTCAATTAACTCAATTTTGACCCTTAATTTTAAATTAATGTCAATTGAAATTGGCATACATAATACTTATGACGCCCCTATTTGAAGCTGCACATGATGAGATTTCCAAAAATCTATGGTAATGAAGAAGGTGATAGTAATAACAAACTGGACTTTTATTTTCCTATAATAGTATGCATGAAATGGAGTTGTTCAGTTGAGAA
This sequence comes from Camellia sinensis, assembly GCF_004153795.1. Lineage (NCBI taxonomy): Eukaryota > Viridiplantae > Streptophyta > Magnoliopsida > Ericales > Theaceae > Camellia > Camellia sinensis. Next base: position 165,565 of record NW_021028383.1, on the reverse strand, counting down.
GCTAGCAAAAAAGAAATGAGCTTTCTACTATTTTATGGGGTTAGGAGAAGCTAGAGAAGTTAGGCAACAAAGAGACGGTGAGAATTTACATTGCCTCATTTGTTGGCTTGGATGCCAATTTATAGAATACATACTGTAAATACAAATAAAAAGCTAAAAGTAAAAGTTTTCTAGTCTAACCGTAGGCTTTCTCCAATCTTCTAAGTCTAGAAACGAAAAAAAGTCTACAAACTAATAAAGACAAAGACAAGAAATTCTTTAGAAATATAAATAAAAGAACTACAATTATTTGCCATCTTCTGACCAAACATAAATGAAAAACTACAATTATTTGCCATCTTCTAACAAACTACCAATTATATACACTGTCTACCCTCCCGTAATTGAAAGAGATAGACTGATATAGATAAGATTTGGTTGATCTTATTTTTCGTGTAGCATCGGTTGAAAGGATTTGTCGGACCACTTTCTGAGTAATAATGTAGGTGGCTCTACGTGTCCTGGATAAGGTTGGAGTTGATCATGAGACAACTGCATATGATAATGGGGTCCACTATGTTTCCATCATGTTTGTGAGATTGTGATATTTTTCATCAGTCTCTGATGGAGGGGAATCAGGATCCTTGCTGTATTGCTCATTTTGAAATTGTTCTACATCATCCGCGATCATGGCTAATTCCAATGGAAGATCCAAATTATTTCTCTTTTTGAGATTTGATAACATTTCAAGAGCCTCATTAATTTGTGTAGGAGACCTTTGATATGTTATGGAAAAATGAGTTACAAATAGTATTCTACCATCTGTGACCTTGATTGACAACTTTGTTGAGCCATGGATATTAGAAGCAGCTTGTGAAACAATTATTAGACTGTTTATCCAATAATTTGTTAAAAGAAGTTTTTGAATATTTTCTAATCTCTCCCTCCGGGGCTCTTCATCCAAATAGTCATCTTCAAATTCGAAATCTTTTGTTTCGTTAAGATACCAAATTTGATATGGTTGGAAAAAAATGTTCTCTTTCTCACCAACTAATTGTGCTGGAGATCCAAAAAATAAAATATTTTCTCCATCGGAAGCCTTTTTACTACCTATGAGAGCATTGATTTTATGATCATTGGATACTCTATCCACTGAATTGGATTTGAAATTTGAAAAATAACTTGATTAGTTATTCCCCAATCTATGTCTTCAAAAAACCCTATGTTAGGATTTGTCGTGATAGTTATTTTGAGAATTCCATTTTTAAAATTTAATTTATCATAGGATCATTCTAAGATTTGTCTAATCTTATCATGATGATCCTCAACTTAATTTTTTATTAAAAGAAAATTTTCTTTTGAAAGCAAAGTTGTTGTTTTTTCAAAAATAATATATTTCTGTTCATTTAGTTTAAATATTTCAGAATTATATCCACATATTAGTTTTTCTCTTTGTAATTGTATGGGTATTGGATTTTTTCTTGGTCTAATCTCATTTTCTGATAAATGTATCTCTTTATCATGCCATAATTTACTCAGTATTGCTTTAAGAACACATCCTCAACATGATTCTAAGCCGTTTGTTTCTAAAATTAATTTATCACCTGGTTTTGGAAGATATACGTTTGGTAAAGTTTTAACATTTTCTTTAATTTGTTTAATTAAAGCGACATTCTCTGTTGTCTATTCAAAAAGAACATTTTTTCCCCTTAATTTGGTTAATCAAGGAATTTCTATTTTTGAAAGATTTTTGATAAAATTTCGTCCATAATTTAAAATCCCTAATAAACTCTGTACTTGTTTTATATTTTCAAGAGTATCAAGAAAATTTTGTACTTTGGATAAAATATGTTGCTGCAATTTTAAACCTTTCTGGTCTAATATTATTGCAAAAAATTCAATTGATTCTTTCTCTAGTTCAATTTTGTTTGGTGACAAAATAATTCCATGTTTTTGAAAATTTTCACAAAGTACTTTTAAATGTTTCTTATGCTCCTCCTGAGTTTTAGAGAAGATAAATATATCATCAATATAAATTACACAACAATCCTTAAGATCTTTAAAGATTGTATCCATCCACCGTAGAAATACTTGTGCTATATTTAAACCAAAAGGCACAACATTCCAATGATAATGTCCTCTAGGTGTACTAAAAGTTGTCAATTTTTTTGACTCTTCAGTCAATTGAATTTGCCAAAATCCACTCTTACAATTGAATTTGCTAAAAATTTTCGATCTTTTGGTTAAGTTAATCAAAACATCTTTTCTTTGAATAAAATATTCATCAAATTTTAAATTTTCATTTAGCCGTTTATAGTTGACTACCATTCGGGCTTTTCCTTTTTTAATTTCAGTATGGTTTCTTACCACAAAAACTGGACTAGAATGAGGGTTTCTAGTTTTTTTTTGGGTGAATAGGGTTTCTAGTTTCTTCAATTAACTTTTTGTCTAAAAGTTCTTGAAGTTGAATATCAAATTCATCTATATCTTGTCTAGTATAGATCATTGGTCTTACTCTAACGATAACATTAGGGTCTTTCAATTTCAAATTACAATAACGCAGAATACATTGCCATAATTTTAATGGATTTTCACTGAAATTTTCTTCTAGAATTTTATAAATCTAATGTGATTTATCAATAGTTTTGATGATGGGAGTTAAATCACCACGCGGAATGGGCACAAACTCTTTATCACAAATGTATTTATGTTGTTCTAACAATGGAATATGAATTAAGACATTGTTTATGCTTAATGAAATGGCTTTTTCCTGTATATGCATTGGAAGGTATTTATATATAAAATTATTTCCAAGAAGGAAATCTCCATGCATATAACGAAAACATAAAATTTTTGGTACTATGAATGTGCTATCAGTTAACCAAATAGTCATGTTTTTAACCTTCAATTGTATGGAAGTATGGTTTCCATCAATTCTAGTAACCAAAATAGGATGTTTCATTAATGTCCATTTTTCATTTGGTATGGCATTCCATTTACATGAGCTGATTGTAACTCCTGTGTCTATGAGAATACTGAGTCTATAGGGTTTATAACCTGCAAAATTAAATGTTCCCAACATATGTGCATTTTCTTTTTCCTTGGCTAGGAGAAAAAATAATATCATTATTTTTTGTTTGAAAATAATACATATGTGCAGACTTAATGATACAACTCCATTAACCCAAGCTTGTTCGGGTAAATAATGACCTTCTTTGTTATAAATGTAACATCTACAAGTTTTTTTTTTTTTTGAAATACTTCTTGGTTTCTTTTTTTCGAACATATTTTTTCTTTTTTGAAAAAGTTTTGTTCTTTTTCCAAGGTTTCCATTTATATTTTATGCATTTTTTGGAAAATCCTTTTCTTGTAGGAAATATATTACAGCCAATTTTCTTTTAAAATTTTGTCACAACATTTTTGACCATATCTTGAGTTGGAAATTTGATTTTTTTGTTTGTTTTTCGTCTTTGCTTCTAGACACCGATCTGCTATCAGTCTTAGAACATAATTAATGCAAAAACCAAAATTATCAAATTCTTCCTTTCCCATTTTTTTTGAGAAATTTAGGATATGTTTTAATACATAACTCATCCCATGGATTAGGGAGTTTATGAAAAAATTGATCTAACTAGGATTGATTTGCTGGTAGATCAATAAGATAATAATATTTTTTAAAAGTTTGAATATAGTCTTCAAAAAGACAAATGTTACATAATTCTAATTTAGTCAAACTATAATTTGCATTTGCGCTTGCAAATTAGTATCTCCTGCAAAATCACATAAATTTTCTTTTATGATTTTTACAAACTCAGCTAATATTGAATCAAGTGTGAGAAAATTTGCCAACAAAGTTGTTTTCTGATTTTTTTCCAATTTTCGATTTTCCCTACTGTCTTAACCATTGCAACACATCTCCTAGAGAGTTGCTGCAATATAATCAAGGAATTTTTCCTTTGATAAACTATTTTTGTTATTGGTAATAATGATTGACAACGATTGTACCCAATCATCAATTGCTTGTGGCTGGTCCTTAAATGGGACATGACCCAAGTCTAAATAAGTACCATTTTGAGCTATTGGATACTTACGATTATTATCTTATCTAGATATTATTAGCTCAGGTGTAGGATTGAAGGTACTTTCAGTGTTAGTATCATTTTTAACTTCATTTGTTTGAATAAAGTCAAAATTTTCTCCCTCTCCCCATGTGTCAAACAATTCGTTGTTAGGACCCTATTTATTGCTAATTCCATGAACAAGCTTGGGTTAATGGAGTTGTATCTTTTCTTTTGTTTTTGGTCTTTCCACTCGAGCAGGGAAAATTACGCTCGAGCGGAGCTTCCATCTTTCCAATACTTTGGCTCGTCTGTAAAAATACTATGAGGTGTGATTTTACGCTCGAGCATAAGTTCCTACGCTCGAGCATGAATCCTGGTTTGGAACACGCGTTTTATCATCCTCGCTCGAGCGTCTATTCCTACGCACGAGTAGACATCGCGATTTCAGCAACTATGAAACTGCAGGTTGCCCCAACTCTAGGTCATAACTTCTAGATCTTCTTTGAGGGTTTTAGGGTGTTCTTCTGGGGCTATTTTGCTAGGTTTCTTTGATGTTTGATTGAGTATTCAACTCATGGTTTGACAAGCATACAACAAAGAGTTTGATTGTTCATCTTCATGAGTGTTCTTTTTCTTCAATGGAATCCGGAGATTTAAGCGTGGAGAATTCAAAGGAGTTCAATATTGTGCGTAGTCGTTGGTTTGACATGGATGTTGTGGATTCAACATCAAGCTGATCAGTTCTGAGATGAAGGCGATATGAAAGAGATACAGATTGTTGAAGACAAATTGATTGCGTTTGGATAATTTTTTTTGGTAAATTTGTATTCTTTCTTAATTTCATAGTGGATTGACTTGTGGTATTTCACCTGTGGTTTTTTAATCACAATTGAAGGTGCTTCAATTGTGGTTTTTCCACGTAAAAATCGTTTGTGTTGATTTATTATTTTTGAACTGACAATCTAAATCACTTTCGTATGTGCTAGATGATTTAGATTGTTTGTTTTAATCGATTGGGAATTGGTACAATTAAATCTTGATCTAATCATGAATCACTTAGGTTTTTTAATTAGTATCAAAACAAGTCACTCTTTGTTTTTTTTCAAAACTATAGGAGTGATTTTGTGTGATTGGTGATATGGATTCAATTTTCGAAGGTAAGTCGACCCATAGACCTTTGTTACTTGATAGTACAAACTATTCTTATTGGAAAGCTTGTACGAGAGCATTTTTAAAATCTATCGATGAGAAAGTTTGGCATTGTGTGATCTATGGGTGGAGTGAACCTGTTGTCACCATTGATGGTGTTGATATCCCCAAACCTCTTGAAAAATGGGATGCATTCGACTATCAAAACTTGAGTTGGAACAGTAAGGCTCTTAATTCCCTCTTTTGCTCCATCACACTTGAAGAGTTTCGTCTTATTTGCACGTGTGAGGTAGCAAAAGTTGCTTGGGACATTCTTGAAACTATTCACGAGGGTACTACTTATGTTAAAAGGTCAAAACTTCAACGTCTCACCTCCTCTTTTGAAACTCTTTTTATGCGCGATGATGAGACGTTTGATGATTTTTATGCTAACTTAGTGACATTGTGAATTCCTATTTCACACTCGGTGAAAAAATCCCTGAGGCTAAGGTTGTTGCAAAAATTTTGAGGACTTTACCTGAGAGGTTCCAACCAAAAGTTACAGCTATTGAGGAGGCTCAGCATGTTGATACCCTCAAGTTTGATCAGTTGGTTGGAAACTTGCAAACTTATAAAGCTCACCTGATTTCTAAGAAAAAATAAAAAGATAGTGTGGCTTTTTCTAGTGCTCATGAGACTGCTAAGACCCCTGAGATTGAGTTTGATCTAGAGTCCAAAATGACGGCTATGTTTACCAAGCAGTTCAAAAAAAATTTAAAGGAAAAGAAGCCTAATTTCAAGGACCGTAGTTCAAAAGATAAGGGTAATGAAAAACCCAAAACTTTTCCATCAAAAGTTGCTCCAAAAACTAAAAAGAAGACTGTGAAAGGACAATGTGTCAAGTGTTATGAATGTCAAGGGTTTGGTCATATTGCTCTTGAATGTCAATAAAAAAAGAACCGGAAGAAAGTCTATACAGTGACTTGGGATAATGAAAGCGGGTTAGAGCAAGAACTCGAAGAAACTGAATCCGGTGAAGACGGAGATAGCACTTACATGACATTCTGGTCTACTGTCACTTAACCTCCTCCAAAGCCAGTGGAGTTTGCTCGTGGTCAGAATCTGCACCGTGCTCCTACCTTTGATGGGAGTAACTACTTATTTTGGAAGATCCAAATGAGGATGTTTCTTAGAGCTCATGACCCTGAAGGCTGGCAAGCCATTGAAGAAGATGTTGAAAGTGCTGACAATCTAATCAATCAAGAGTTCTGACTATCATCCGTGAAGTAATTTCTGAAGAAGAACAACAATGGATTGCTCACTGCACAAAGGCCAAAGATGCATGGGACATTCTGAGTCAATTCCACGAAAGAGGAGAGTCGTCGTCACCACTATCCACCAACTTTCATGCATTGGTTGCTCGACTGGATGAGGTCAAGGAGAAAGAGGAGCAAAAAGAAGATGAATATGATGAAACCTCAGAAGATAATGACGAGATCATTGGTGATGATCTACAACAAGCTTATGAAAAGCTTTACAATGAATCTTTGAACTTGTCCAAGATCAATGACAAATTGACTTTCAAGCTCAAAGCATGTGAAAGCGAGAATGTCAAGCTAAAGGAAGAGATTGCAACAGCAAAGCAGGATGTCATCAAGATTTCTAATGATAGGCAAGACCTATGTGGAAAACTTCTATCTTGTGAGATCGAAAGGAATGAACTTCTGAAAATATATGCCACGTATGAAGAGAAGATTGAAATCCTTGAGATATCACAAACTACATTGGAAGAGATGCGTGGTTAGAAAGATGAAGAACTCCAAGATGCATGAGCCACGATTGGTATGTGGAACAAAGGGTCAAAGACACTGGAAGACATCCTCGGGTCTCAACAGATGAGTTGCGACAAAAGTGGGCTAGGCTATGGTAATACAACAGTTCAAAAGGAATAGGCCTCCACATCACATAACATCAAAACTCAAACAAAGAGAAGGCTGAAAGTTCAACAGGGTGATCCTTCTCTTCATTAACCTAACGGGGTAAGATCAACAAAAGGGAGGTAAAACCTATTTTTGTTTGTCATCATTGTGGTAGGTATGGCCACATTCGTCCTTATTGTTTTGAGTTGTTTGGTAAGCTGTCTCAAAAGGGTAGACATTCTAATACCTTTTGGGCTAGGAGACAACCTTACATGTTTATGGCGTTCACAACCCTAAAACATTCACCAAGACTGCCAGTCCTGATTTTGTTAAGACTAAAAGGATATGGGTGAGAAAGGGTGACTTGTCTTGTTTTGTTCACATTGCTCTGAAAGCACGTGACTCACATATGTGGTTTCTTGATAGTGGGTGCTCTCGTCACATGTCTGGTGACAAATCCTACTTCACTTCTCTTGAAAAATATGAAGGAGGAATTGTTACTTTTGGAGATGGTGGCACTTCTAGAGTCATTGGTAAGGGCTCTATAAGTGTGGTCGGTTTTCCCCAGCTCGAAAATGCATTACTTGTTGATGGCCTTAAAGAAAATCTTTTGAGCATCAGTCAAATGTGTGATTCCCACCATGAAGTATTATTTTCAAAAAATAAATATGAAATTTTAAATAAAAAAGGAAATATTGTCATCCATGGGGTTCGCACATCTGACAACTGCTATGGGATTGTTACCACTAATAATCTCACTTGCCACTCAGCCATCATAAGTAATATTGGTCTGTGGCATCAAAGATTGGGTCACATGAATTTCAAAGACCTAACTAAGAACGCCAACAAAGAGCTTGTCAGAGGAGTACCAAAAATGGGTAAGAATGTGAACCATGTGTGTGGGTCATGTCAACTTGGGAAGCACATTCATGCCCCTCATAAAAAGGTGAACAACTTCATAACCAAACATCCTCTTAAACTGGTTCATATGGATCTTATGGGACCCACTCGCACTGAAAGCATTGGAGGTAAAAGATACATTTTTTAATTGTGGATGATTACACTCCCTTTTCATGGGTTAATTTTTTAAGAGAAAAATCTGATACGTTTGATGCTTTCCAGACATTAGTCCTTAAAATCCAAAAATGAACAGGGTGTTTCTATTGGGTGTATCATAAGAATTCGAATTGATCATGGTCGTGAGTTTGAAAATAGTTCATTTTTGGATTTTTGCGATATGCATGGTATTAAGCATGAGTTTTCTGCTCCTATTACTCCACAACAAAATGGAGTTGTTGAGAGAAAAAATAGAGTTGTTCAAGAGATGGCTAGGGTCATGCTCCTTAGCAAGAAAGTTTCTCCAAAGTTTTGGGCTAAAGCCTTAAATACCACTGTTTATGTTGTGAATCGTGTGTATTTAAGGCCCGACACTTTACGAACTCCATATGAATTCTGGAAGGAATTGAAACCTAATGGAAAATACTTCAAAACTTTTGGGAGTAAATGTTACATTTTCAAAAATAGAGAGCCCTTGGGCAAATTTGACTCCCGAAGCGATGAAGGTATTTTTCTAGGGTATTCAACCACTAGTAGAGCTTTTCGTGTCTGTAACCTGCGTACTTTATCTCTAATGGAATCAATCAATGTGGTTATAGATGATACAAGGTCTTCTACTTTAGCAATACATGAGGAAGAAAATGGTGAGTCTCCAATCTTGGATACTGAACCACAAAGTCAAGGAGAAGCAGAGGGTCAAGCTTAAGAAAGTGAGTCAGTACCAACTTCAATGGTAAGTCTGAGTCCAAAGAGTGCTCAAAGAGACACAACCTCAGATGCTCCTGTCACAACTAGTTTAGGTTTAAAACCTTACGCTAGGGTAAAACTGAACCATCATTTTCAACAGGTAATTGGCGATGTTTCAGACCGAATGAAAACTCGAAAACAAGTTCGGGAAGAGGTAACTCACATGTGCTATGTTTCGTTAATTGAACTTAAAAATATAAAAGAGCCCTTACTAGATAATAGTTGGGTGGGTACTACACATGATGAATTAGGTCAATTTGAACGTAACAAAGTTGGACTCTTATCCCCAGACCTAAAGACATGAATGTGGTAGGTACCAAGTGGATCTTTAAAAATAAATCTGATGAGAATGGTACTGTGGTTAGAAATAAAGCTAGGTTGGTTGCTCAAGGCTATACAAAAGTAGAGGGTGTTGACTATGATGAGACGTTTTCCTGTGTTGCATGTCTCGAATCTATTCAAATTTTACTTGGTGTTGCATGCCTTCTAGGGTTCAAAGTGTTTCAAATGGATGTGAAAAGTGCCTTCCTGAATGGGTACTTGAAAGAAGAGGCTTATGTCGAGCAACCAAAAGGGTTTGAGGACTCGAAATGTCCACATCATGTCTACAAGTTAGACATGGCACTATATGGGTCGAAACAAGCTCCTCGAGCTTGGTATGATAGATTTACTACCTTCTTTCTTGATAATGATTTCCAAAGGGATAGTGTGGACAAGACCTTATTTGTGAAACATACTAAGTCTCATATACTTGTTGCTCAGATTTGTGTTGATGATATTGTGTTTTGATCCATTGCTGTTTTTCTTGTAAAATATTTCCCGGATTACATGACACATGAATTTGAAATGATCATGATGGGGAGATTGTCTTACTTCTTGGGTCTTCAAATTAAACAGTCTCCTTCGGGTATGTTTGTTTCTCAGACCAAGTATGCCAAAAATCTTGTGTCTAAGTTCGATCTAGAGTCAACCAAACATGCTCGCACTCCCATGAGCACTAGCCTTCACCTTTCCAAAGATTCCTCTAGTATTGATGTTGATCCTACCCTTTATAGAAGTATGGTAAGGAGTCTCTTGTACCTCACAGCCAGTCGTCCTGACATTGCATTTAATATAGGTGTTTGTGCCCGTTACCAAGCCTGTCCTAAAGAGTCTCATTTCCTTGTAGTTAAATGCATTATTAAGTATGTAAATGGGACATTGGGGTATGAGATTTGGTTCACGACCGACACTACTGCTGAAATCACTGGTTTTTCTGATGCCGACTAGGCAGGGTGTGCTGATGATCGTAAGAGCACATCTGGAGAGTGCTTTTACCTTGGAAATAATTTGGTTGCCTGACATAGCAAAAAGCAAAATGCCATATCTCTTTCGACTGCTGAGGCTGAGTACATTGCCTCAAGGAGTTGTTGTGCACAAATGTTGTGGATGACGCAAATGCTTTATGACTATAGTATAGACCAGAATACCCTAACTCTTTTTTGTGATAACACTAGTGCCATTAACGTTTCTAAAAATCCTGTCCAACACTCTCACACCAAACACATTGACATTCGTCATCGTTTCATTTGGGTGTTAGTGGAAGAGGGCCTTGTTGTTCTTTAACATGCACCCACTGGGCATCAAAAAGCTGATATTTTTACAAATCCCCTCGATCTCCTTAGGTATGAGTTCCTTAGAAAGACCTTGGGTGTAGTGCTCAGTCACTAGGGTGTTACCTGTTTACTTGAGTGGGTAAGAGTGATTGGTTTTATGTGTATAATCACATTTTCATTGATTCTTGTCATCTCTGCATTTAGACTCATATGAACACCTCTCATGTTGCTTGCAAGATTTCATTCATCTTTGTTCTTATCTCATTCTGAATGCTCATACTCATTGACTTCATGATCTTATTCTGTACACATCCTTGAGATAAGCTGTTGCAGGGGTTTCGACACAAGTGATCAAAGTTCTCTATGGACCTCTAATAGTGTCTCTCATCCATTTTCAGAGGAATTGACTGATACTGGCATATCATGTGTGATGTTGAGTCTCTTAACCATCTACCATCATTTTTCACTTTCACGGTTCCTCCCTTAGTTCATTGATGTCCGGGCATTAGGAAAAGGCTACCTCAGAGGCACCAACCAGGCCATCCTTATTGATTCCATGCTTCTCTAGTTTGGTTTCCATGCTCTTAAGCGTGCATGCCACCAATGAGTGCCCACAAGCATAAAAATTCAAAATAAAAAATAAAAAAAAAGGTCTCATTGATTGAGGGGGAGCCTCCGCCTTTACTCAACAAATACCCCATGATCTTTCATGATTTGACTTTTCTCAGTGATGTTTAGTTACTCTCGCTGGAGGTCTAGCCATTTGATCACTATGAGGATTAACTCTAGCTCTATGGCCTCTCAAGGATTGAACACACACACACATTCAATATGTGAGCTCTCATGTTTGTTTTTGAGTTTTGCATTCCTATATAGATTATGCTCATTGATCGATGTTTACCTAATTTGCTTGTGATACTGGGCTTCATATCGTCAAAATTGCGAGTTCACGGGTTTCATGGTTTGTGGATTATTTCATCCCAGTGTCACATTCTTGCTATTTTGCTCACCCCTCTTGTTTCGGGTTTCACTCGACAGTGTGGGTGTTTTTAATCTGCTCAGAAGGGTGCATTTTGCCTTGCTATTTTTTTTACCCCGCTCGAGCGAAGAGAGTGGCGCTCGAGCAGAAATTTCAATCTTCTAGCACTTTTGTAGAGGTGACAAACTTCTGAGAGGGTGTTTTTGGTGCTCGAGCGCATGATTCTTGGCTCGAGCTTAGCCACACGTGTACAGGCTCTCGTTCGAGCATTTAAACCCTCGCTCGAGTGGACTGGTTTGCTTTAAAAACCCAACCCTCGACTGTTCACTTCATTTTCTCCCAAATTTCATCTTTCTCTCTCCTAGGGCTCTTTTGGCAACTCCGTTTTCATCCCTCTTTGGGTTTTGGATTGGTGTGCTCATCTCAGTGGTTTGTTTCACACGCTTCAAGTATGCTTTCTCCCGTTTGTGTTTTTTCTTTTCACATTCTCTTGGTCGTGTCGTAGTTTTTTTTTTTTTTTTTTTGGGTGTCTATTTTTGTAGATTTTTGGTTCCTATGTGGGTTGAGTCTGCTCTATAGTTATTTTTTACTGGACCATACTCTATTGTGTTTTGGCATTTGCTTGCTATGGCCTTGGGTCTATCATTGGTTTGGGTTTGTTTGTTTTCATCTGCATTTGTTCTAATATAATGTTACTCATTGGTTGTGTTTCTGCTCAGTTTTGCCACTAATGGATTTTAATCTATTGGATATTTGTCATTTGTTTTTAGTCACTAATGTTTTCTGGTTACTAATCTTGTTTGTTTTTTTGTGACTAATGGCTCGGTTATTGTTGGGTTTGGGGGGTTGTGGTTATGATTGGGTTGTCTTTTGTTTAGCCATGTCCTCCGTCAAACGTCGGAAGTCCACTGCCACTCACTCCTCTTATAACACTGATCGGTTTCCCTCGGCAGAAAAACCAAGTCATTTAGAGAGTCTTACACCTCTAGGACAGTTCATTTAGAGTGTAATGTACAGCCCACCACCTTGGAGTCCATTCCCATTCACCTATTATTTGATCCATTAGGGGGTGACTTGGTTTTTTCTTTTTCTAGTCATCAAAACCTTGATTGGGTTCGGGAGTTTTATTGTACCATCGATGGTATTGATGAGATTAGTCCTTCCTTCAAGACCTGGGTTAGGTCTAAGTCCATCACCATTGCCCTCAATCTTATCCATGAGCTTTTAGACATAGGCGAGGTTTTTCCGTGTCACTATCCATTCCCTATCTGACCCATCTGTGACTTTGACGAGGTGGCCACTGCATTGTGTGGCACAACCCGCACTTGGTTCAAGGGCGCCTTGATAAAACAACATGAGCTTCTTCCCCAGTTTCATTTGTTAAATCTCATTATCTGTGCCAACATCATAGTTACAACTCATAGCTCCGAAATCAATCAAGAACAAGGCTTTGTACTATTTTGCGTTGATCAACACCATTCTATCAATCTTGCCATACTCATTATTCAAAAAATGGTAGCCACTTTTGAGCGCAACAACTTAGGTCTTCCTTACGGTTACCTTATTAACCGTTTTCTCACCAAATTTGTGGTTCATTCTTTTGACAAGGATGAATCTTCTTTTCCTACCGGCCTATTCACCAAAAAGACCGTCTCTCAGAGTCAGTCTCATGTCAAGGGGGTTCTTTCAGGAGTGGGTAGTTCTGGTGCAGTTGAAGGAGATGGTCCTTTGCCCGATGAGGCCGAGTATGACGCTACTGTTGTAGGTGAGGCTGCCGGTGAGGAGGAGCAGCTTCCTCCGGCTCGTTTTATCAGAGGCTAGCTGCGTTAGTTTGAGCAGGCCATGGTTTCCCGTTTTGATCGCTTGGAGGGCTAAATGGATATCTTTGATGCTCGGCTTACTGATCTTGAGACCTCCATCGATACCTGACTCATTGCTTTGGAGGTTTTTTCCAACCGCATTGAGGGTTCTGTTGCTCAGTCTTCTCACCATATTACTCAGATCTTGACTCTGCTTCAGCCCTAGCAGCCTCCACCGCCGCCAGATCAGTTATGCTCGTTTTTTTTTTTTTTTTCCTGTTTGGCCAGTGCTTTGGACAGTATATATATTTTTTCTTTTGCCTCTCTACTCAGTAGATCTTGACAGTATATCTTGTTTGTCTTGTTTGCCTTGCCTCCCGGACAAAAATGAGGAGTAAATATTAGACTGTTGCATGGTTGTTGAGATGCATTAAATATTAGACTGTTGTATGGTTGTTGGGATGCATTATCTTTGGATATTATGTTAGCATTTTTTTCATTACTTCTATCTATTTATTTTGTTTATCTTATTCAGTTCCATAGTTTTGGTTTGTATAGTTTTCCACAGGTGGTTTGTTTCGAAGTGTTCTTTAATCAAATCAGCTTGTGTGATTTCGCAGTTGTTGTTTTTCGTTTCGTCGGGGCTTTTAATTATGTTAGTTAGTCTAATGCGTGTGTTTGTTAGGAACAATTATTAGAAAAGTTTTGTCCGGGAATTGACAAAGGGGGAGATTGTTAGGACCCTATTTATTGCCAATTCCGCGAACAAGCTTGGGTTAATCGAGTTGTATCTTTTCTTTTGTTTTTGGTCTTCCTGCTCGAGCGGGGAAAGTTGCGCTCGAGCAGAGCTTCTATCTTTCTAGTACTTTGGCTCATCTACAAAAATACTATGAGGTGTGACTTTACGCTCGAGTGTAAGTTCCTACGCTTGAGCATGAATCCTGGTTTCGAACACGCATTTTATCATCCCCACTTGAGCGTCCATTCCTACGCTCGAGTGGACATCACAATTTCAACAGCTATAAAACTGCAGGTTGCCCCAACTCTAGGGCATAACTTCCAGATCTTCTTTGAGGGTTTTAGGGTTTTCTTCTGGGGCTATTTTGCTAGGTTTCTTTGATGTTTGATTGAGTATTTAACTCATAGTTTGACAAGCACACATCCATAGCGATTCCAATTTTAACCCGTCACTTGTTGTATTCCGGACTTGGGTTTATGGTTTCTGAATGTTGTTCATTGTCTTTTCCTCTTTATTCCTCCTTAAATTTGGTTATTTGGGTGTTTTGAGTGTGCTTGGAACAGGTTGGTTGCTTTGTTTTCAAACCTTGTGATGCCCATAATTTTGACCCTTCGCTCGAGTGGCCCTTCTTGTGCTCAAGTAGGATTTGTAAACTCTTAGTACTTTGCACATCTGCAAAAGTACTGGAGGGGTGTTTTCCACGCTCGAGCGGCGTTTCTTACACTAATGGGTGGGTGCTCGAGTGGCATTTCTTGCACTCGAGCATTGGTTTGTTATCAGCAAAACTTTTGGATGTGTGTTTTTGACGCTTGAGCGACGAATTCTTGTGCTCAAGCGGTGAGCGTTCGTTGTGTCTTGACGCTCGAGCGGTCTTTATTGCACTCAAGTGGAACAACTTTTTTGTGTCTGACAATCGAGTGTCAACTCTCCCGCTCGAGCGGATTGTGTGTATATCAAATCGTGAAAATGACAGTTCATATCACTTTTCATTCTTCTCGCTCTCTAAAACTTTCCAAATACCTAGATCTTGACTCTCTCTCTCTCTCTCTTAAACACACACACTCTCTCTTTCTCTACATTTTGGCCTAGATTCTTTGGGTTCTCTACCCTAGTGTCTTTGAGAAAAAGTTAGAGCATTCCAAGAGCTTTATTTTGATCCAATTGGAACTCGGTCTTGGCGTGGTTGAGGGTTCTACCTTGCTTTTCTTTGTCTTCTCTTCTTGAGGTAGGGATTTTCTACACTTGAATATGGTTTTTAACTTAGTTGTTTGCTGTTATGTAACAATGGTGGGATTTGGGGTTAATGTGAACAAACCTAGGGTTTGGGTGCAAAATGAAAAGAGAGGTTTTGGGTGAATGAGAGATAAATGATTGTGGGGCTTGACAATGATGTTGTATGGTGTCAAAATTGTTGATTTTGGTACTTGGTTGAGACTTGGGAAGAGAGGGAGTTTGCCCTAAAATGATAATGATATTTATTTTATATGAATAAATGAAATTGGTGTTATAAACATGAAATTAGATGAGTATTGAAATACATGGTGGAATTGAGTAGATGATGCATCTCATCTTTGGAAATTTTAAGTAAATTATATGTCTTGAGATTGTATATCTGTTTAGAAATAGCTGTATTGGGCTATTAGTGGAGGATGGCTATGATTGTTGTAGAAATTGCATAAGGATTAGGTGAATTAAAATTAATCCATGGTTGGTTATCATTGAATATGATCATGTTGTAAATACGTTGTATATGTATGATTGTTCGAGAGGAGAAATGGGATGTACTTCATGTATGATTATTCGTATAAATACATTGTATATGTATGATTATTTGGGAGGAGAAAGGGGATGTACTCCACTGTTTGGGAGGAGAAAGGGGATAGACTCCATCATAATTAAGTTGCCTGGAGTGTCTTGGGTGAAAGTCCCTAAATTTATACATGGGTGTCAATCCTGAGGATGAAATTTTCATAAAATGGCAGATTGAAGTGTTTGTGGGACAATTGTGTTATTGTGGAACCATTGAGTTGTAGTCTCAATTGAGTTATTAAAAGATAATGAAATTGGCTCATGTGTTGAAATGAATTGAATGGGAATTGATTGAAGAATTGAATTTGGAACCTTTTGACTATATAAAATATGAATGTTGTGTCACGGGCATTGTTTATGCATATTGCACTTATATCTTTGTTAAATCTCATAAATTGTGCTAGATTATTCCTACTGGGCTGTGGCTCACCTTATTTGGGAAAAACCATTTTCAGGTGCTGGTGACATACCTCCGCCAAGGTAGTAGCTTGGAGGAAGTTTGGAGCAAGAGCTTCATTTTTGTAGTGTTTATTTTGTATAGCCAAGGGCTTAAGTTGTATTAAGTTAGACTTTTACTTTTGTTGTAACCAAGAAATGTCTTGGAAAGATGTAAGCCCGTAGGGCATTTATTTTGTTGATTATCAATTGGTATTACATACTATAGATTCAGGATGAACATTTATAAATGTATATTGCACGTGTTATCTTTTGTAATGCGAACTCTAATGAATGAAAGCATTTTGTTTCTATTATTCTTCCACTTATGAGTTGGGTTCATTATATTATTTTGGGGGCGTTACACATCAAAGAGTTTGATTGTTCATCTTCAAGAGTGTTCTTTTTCTTCGGTGGAATTCGGAGATTTAAGCGTGGAGAATTCGAAGGAGTTCGAAGCTGTGCACAGTCGTTGGTTCGACATGGATGTTGTGGATTTAACATCAAGCTGATCAATTCCGAGATGAAGGCGATATGAAAGAGATACATATTGTTGAAGACAAATTGATTGCGTTTGGATAATTTGTTTTGGTAAATTTGTATTCTTTCTTACTTTCATAGTGGATTGATTTGTGGCGTTTCGCCCGTGATTTTTTTAATCACAATTGGAGGTGCTCTAATTATGATTTTTCCACGTAAAAATTGTTTGTGTCGATTTATTATTTTTGAAGCGACAATCTAAATTACTTTCACATGTGTTAAATGATTTAGATTGTTTGTTTTAATCATTTGGGAATTGGTACAATTAAATCTTGATCTAATCACGAATCACTTAGTTTTTTTAGCGATCAATCGACTCTTCTACCTTTCTTTTTCCCTTATTTATTTATGGTGAAACATCTTGATCTATTGTTTCTTCAGATGAGGATGATTGACTATCATCATCATTAGTTGATATATTAATATCATAATTAAAGTGCTGTAAAATGGCTTCATATTCTGGATAAGTTTCTCTTATTTGATCTAGTAGCCTATTTCTTTCATCAATACCAAAATCTAGGTCTTTATATAACTTTCTCCAATAATCCAATATTCCAACAATATTTTTATATTTAGTCCTATTAGAGGTATTCGTTTGAAGTACCAGAATATCTTCTGTACTATAAAATAGCCTAGCAATGGAGTTATCTCCTGGACTATTCGTTCCATCATTGTTTTTGAAGGATATAGTTTCTAATTGAGTTACCTAATTGTTTATTTGGGTTTTTGCTTATTTGTTTAAGTCAATATTTATTATAGAACCTAAATTGTCTATTTTAGATTTTATAGACTCAACTTTAGATTTTAGATAATTTTGATTTATTTTTTTGATTTTTATCTAATTTAGAAAACCAAGAGCACATAATATTGGTAATATTATTTAAACTAGAACACACACTATTTATATTTGCAGACTCTTTAGTGATGTGCAAACTATGGTCATGTTTACTATTAACACTACTTTTTGTATTTTCAGAGCATATTATATCTTTAGGATTAATTGCCATTGTAAATTATTGTTGGTACCTAAGACCCTCCTAGTGTATTTATCTGGTGCCTAAAACCTCTCTTTATGATCTTAAAGACTTAAAAATGCCTAATTATGGCCAATAGCCAGCATATGGGCTTTGACATCACTAAGCATATAGGTTTTACAATAACTATAAATGAAACAAATGATTATGAAGATATAAAATACAAAGGATACACAATTAAAGACTAAACTTGACTAATAATATTTTTCTGATTTTAAACACTTTTTTAAAATTATTAAACACACTATGCACGCTTATATATATTAAACTTAGTATATAGATATGAATACTTACATAGCTTGATATTAATGTGTTAACTAATGATGATGGTAGTCAGTCATCCTCATCTGAAGAAACAATAGATAAAGATGTTTCACAGAAATAGATAAGGGAAAAAGAAAGGCAGAAGAGCTGATTGATCTCAAATTGTTTGACACATGGGGAGAGAGAGAAAATTTTGACTTATTCAAACAAATGAAGTTAAAAACAATACTAACACTGAAAGTACCTCCAATCCTACACCTGAGCTAATAATATCTAGAAAAGATAATAATCATAAGTATCCAATAGTTCAAAATGATACATATTTAGACTTGCCTCATGTCCTATTTAAGGACCAGCCACAAGCAATTGATAATTGGGCACAATCATTATCTATCATTATTACCATTTATAAAAATAGTTAGTCAAAGGAAAAATTCCTTGATTATATTGCAACAACTCTCCAGGGAGATATGTTGCAATGGTTAAGATAGTGGGAAAAATTTGAAATTGGAAAAAAAAAAAAAATTAGAAAACAGCTTTGTTGGCAAATTTTTTCACACTTGATACAATATTAGCTAAGTTTGCAACAATCATAAAAGAAAATTTATGTGGTTTTGCAGGAGATACTAATTTTCAAGCAGATGCAAATTATATTTTGACTAAATTAGAATTATGTAACATTTGTCTTTTTGAAGACTATGTTTAAAATTAAAAAAAATATTATTATCTTATTGATCCACCAGCAAATCAACCCTGGTTAAATCAAATTTTCATAAACTCCCTAATCTATAGGATGAGTTATGTATTAAAACATATCTTGACTTTCTCAATTTTCGCATTAATTATGTTCGAAGACTGATAGTAGATCGATGCCTAGAAGCAAAGGCGAAAAAAAAATAAAAAATCAAATTTCCAACTCAAAATATGGTAAAAAATGTTGTGACAAAATTTTAAAAGAAAATTGGAAAATTGGTTGTAATACATTTCCTACGCAAAAAGGATTTTCCAAAAAAAAGCAGAAAATATAAATGCAAACCTTGAAAAAAGAACAAAGCTTTTTCAAAAAAGAATAAATATGTTTGAAAAAAGAAACCAACAAGTATTTCAAAAAAGAAAGCTTGTAGATGTTACATTTATAACAAAGAAGGTCACTATTCACCCGAATGCCCAGAAAGGCAAAACAGTGCAAAGAAAATGATCAAAGTTCTTGAGGAACAAGACTTTGAAATAATATATGGCGAAGAAATTTCTGATGAAGAAGTGTAGACGCGCCCGAACATCCCGGGAAAATCCCGTTTTGTTTATTGGGCTCACTACAGTTCGAACTCAATGTCACAGTTCTTAATCTGATCTTGTAAAGTGCAATGCGAGATTGATAAATCACCAAAGAGTCCAAATCTGGAAAATCGTTTTGAAAAATTGATTTTTAGAAAGAAGTACCAAACATGGACTGCTTTGCCAGATACAGAGTCGCCACCTAAATATTTTATTTTGGGAGAATTTAGGGAACCCTGACTCGTGCCTAAGGCCACGTGTCCGTCATCACCAAACTTGCCTCAGCTCGGGAACTTGGGTACGAGAGGGGAAGTTCAGGAAATGAGCACCCCCACTCGCCCGATCAAAGATCAACCACTACTAAACATGATATCTTGTTTTTGAAAACAAATGTGCTCTTATTCCGGTTATTAACCTAGAATTACTATGTGATGCGCACAGCATACAAGTATAGATTGGATCGCCTAAGTTGGAACAAAACATCTCATGTTTGTTTTTTGAAAGCGGTAAGTGGGCTTAGAAAATATACCGATCCCGGTTTCCCTTTTCTTTACTTGTTATATACAGACTTAGGTTCCGTGGAGCTGGTTGTTGAGAGTATGTTGTTTGCACCCTTTAATCCTTATTTTGAGTCTTGGGTTGTGTTGGGAAGATTTGGAGCAGGTTGGTTGAGCTTAGGAACCAAGTCTAGTTGCCCAGATTTTGGCTTGTCCGCTCGAGCGGGGGTGTGGACGCTCGAGCGGGGAATACACCCATCCAGTATGTCCTGTGTATTTGTCTTCTCCCGAGCGGGGGATTGGACGCTCGAGCGGGAAGTCGTGAGTTCCAGTATGTC
>NW_021028383.1:111523-141317 GCF_004153795.1 Camellia sinensis | reverse complement strand
GGATTTCTTGTGTCTGGTCGCTCGAGCGACCAATTCTTCGCTCGAGCAAGCCTGTTCAGTTTAATTAGACAGCAGCGGGTTTTTAATCAGTTTTTCATCCTCTTTTTAGATTCCAAACCCTAAGGTCCGACTTCTCTCTCACCCTGCTCACCTTCTCTCTTAGATTTGATCTACTTAGGGTGTGTTTCTACCCTAGATCCTTCATTAAAAAGAGTGTGTGAGTCGAGGGCTTCGTTTTAATCTGAATTGTTGGTGGTTTGGAGCACTTTGGAGTTTGGGTCTTCATCTCCATCTTCTCCATTCGGGTTATTTTCTTCGAGGTAGGGATTTCCTACTCCATCTTATAAGTTTTGTTCTAAGTTTTGGTATTTTGATATGTTGGGAGTACTTTGGTAATTTTGGGAAAAACCCTAGTTGTATTAATAAATTAATTTGTATAATTAATTTAAGGAAATTGGGGAAATTGGTTAAATGCCTGAAATTGAGGAATTCATTGATTAAATGGTGTAGTTGAATAATTAAAATCACTCGCCTATTGAATTGTTGGTATATTTATTTTTCGAGTCTAGAAATAACTGTTTTGGGCTATCGGTGGAGGATAGTCGTGTTTGTTGTAGACATTGCATGTGGCTTAGGGAAAATTGAAACTAATCAATTTGTTAAGTCATAAATTTAGACTATTGAATTAATACAGAAATTACATGTATTGATTGAGCATTGCATATGCATATTGTTTGGGAGGAGATAGGGGATGTACTCCACGGTTTAGGGGAAGATAGGGGATGGACCTCTAAACCGGATTTATTGTTTGGGAGGAGATAGGGGATGGACTCCATTAGCACCACTTTTATGTGTGCTTATTATATTGAAGTGTTTTTACATGTTATTGATACAGCACTAAAATGTGTATCAAATGAGAAGTATGACGTGCTTTGATATGAGCCTAAGTCTCATCTATGTTGTTAATATTGGAAGTAATGTGAATGTGACATATAGTTCACTGTTGTAAGTTTGGCCAGGTTCTGAGCCATATTGATAATAATGGGAATTGAAACATGTCATAGACATTAGTGTCATGAGACAGTATCAAGTTATAATTGATTATCTTGGTTAACCATCTATTGAATGCTATAGCTTTATCCAATGCTTATATTTGGTTTAGTATTTTTCTACTGGGCTGTGGCTTACCCTTTATGGGAACATCATTTTCAGGTTCAGGTGATAAGCTACCTCCAAGGACTTAGCTTGGAAGAATTCGATCTTTTTTTTTGGATTTTTAAGACTTGTCTTTAGTTATTTGTTTTTATTTGAAATTACATGTAAACATTCAAGCCAAGGGCTTAACTTGTAAATGAGTTAGTACTCATTGTTTTGTGTCCAAGTGTTAGCTTGGAAAGATGTAAGCCCTTAGGGCAGTTATTTTGATGTTACAAGTGATGTTTTTCAATAAAAGTACTCTGATGAATAATTCAAATGATTCGTTTTCTTTTATTAATGCATGTTAATGTTATGTATGTTATGGGTTTAATTTGAGGGTGTGACAGAAAACATGGTGATTTGCCACTCTCAAGTGGGCTTGAAAACTCACAATAAATGAATCGTTCCAATTCAAGTGATCCAACCTTCACCCACAGGCATTTAGGCAATTGTATCACATAAGCGGTTAGCCTCATGGCAAGCATGCTATCATGGCAGTCACTCACACACATGCAAGGATGCTAAAGCATAAACACTTACTGAGTACTCCAAGCCAAAACAAAAGGATATGTTAGAAATCAATGCATGATCCTAGCTATGTCAAGAATGCCTAATGCAACACATACAAAATGCAACTAAGATAGGCTCAGCTATTCTAAAATGTCATGTGAAATGAAATTTGAAACATGTATTCAAACAAGAATTGAAATACAATGCAGTTAGTATGATGCGCCGAGCCCGGTGCATGGAAGACAGATGAATGGATGCAAACATGCGAGCATAAGGATGCTAATTGAAACATGCCCTAAAACTAACTATCGTAAGGTGGTAAATAAAAGGGAGAAAGAAATGGGGGTTGGAAGACATGCATCACACACACGCACACTTATTTACAACATTTGCCCTCTCGACGGAGGGTCCAAATAAATAATACAAAACCAACTAGCTAACCTAAGCTAATCTAATTAAACTAGTTATTACGCAACGAAATGAATAATAAGCTACAGCTAATTATTACACAACATTAACTAAGTAAGCAATCTAAATGAGCATACAAACTAAATGAATGTGGGCTGCCTTAGCTCTGCTTTGAATGACAAAGGACGCATGCATGCTTGAATTTCCTTGTTCGGAAATCCCTCGCGACGCCCCAACTCGCCTTTGTTTGCAATTGATCTCAGAAACCTGCACAAAGCTCTAGAGAGATGAAACTCCACCCTGGGAATCTGTGGGAAGGCTGCTGACCAGCTTATAGGCATGGGAGACCAACTACCGACCACCTTTTGTGGTGGAAACCAAAAAAAAGTGGTCGGCCTGCCAGTAAATCTGGTCGGCCGACCAATTTCCTCTCATGGTTTCTGGTTTTCTGCAACAAAGGGAAAGCGAGAGGCACGACAGAGTATTTGCAACACATGTGTCCACGACTCCCCATCATTGCATAAGCTCAAGGGAGTGTAGTCCTCGACCCTCGGGCCACCAATCACACATCCCGATGCATGATGGCCGAGGAGCCGAATTGCACGACTCAATGTGAAATAAATGCACATACAAGCACCTAAAGCCAACAACTCCATCATGGGCAGTCAAGAATGTCGGCGACCGGGAATCGAGGCACGTTTCGTCACTTTGAGTACGAGACGTCTCTCGTTTCCCATGTTCGGACTAACACCTATCCCAAACACAATGCAACAAACATGGCATGCACAAATACAACTCTAGCATGCAGTCCTAATGCAATGCAACTAAGTGATGCAAACATGCAAGGGATAACATGCAAACATGCAACTAGCATACAGAATGCTATAAGCTACATGGCATGCACAATGCTCATGAAACTAGCATACACAATGCACATGGAACTAATATACACAATGAGATGAACAAGGCATGCGCAATGCAATGATCAATCATGCGACAACGTGGCATACTCAATACTATGAACTACAATGGCATACTCGATGAAAAATGGACTTAAACCAAAATGGATGGGCCTCAGCCACACCCAAATCAGTGGCCAAAGATGATGAAAACAAGGCTCCAAAACTCATGCAAACATGCCCAATGCAATGGCCCCGAGCCTAAGGCATAAAACACAACTTTCCAAACGCATTGAAAAGGATGAAATATGGAGTGCAAGGACACATGTTCCAACTCTGAAATGGCATACAAAATGACTCCAAATGATGTAAACAACTCACACAATGCATGTTGAATGGCTCAAGTACCGAAACTAGTGAAGTGTATTACACTATAGGCATGCGAGGCAATGCTCAAATGGCCAAACCAACTGTAAACAAACCTTATGAAGGCCAGAATAGAAGTAAAAGTGAACTAAGATGATGGCTTGAAAGGCACAAAAATGAAGCTCATGCAATGGCTCACAAATGGGGTATAATGATGCAACTCTCAAGCACTTTGAAAGAGTGACAAACATGAGAATATGACCAAGAAATAAGCTCTGAATTAACATTCCTCATAATGCCAAAACATGCAAATACCTCAAGTTAAGCATGCAAGGGACCTCAAAACTCAAAGCTAGGCAAGGCTATTACACTACAAGCATGCATGGAAAGCATCATTCGACCAAGAGGCCTCAAAATAGAGCTAAGGCAGCCCAAAATATGAACAAAATCAGTTTGGATCATGGCCAAAATATGCCAGAATAGAGGGCCAAAACATCATGCAATTCAAGCTAGTAAACATGATTTACACTGCAAGCCTATGAAGCATATGGGAGGCTACCAAACCATCCAAAAATAGAATCATGGCATGCCAAATGATGACAAAAAACCCACTGAAATATGACCAATACATGCAAGAATGACATGCTACTTTGATAAACCACAAAAGGGATTACTCTACACATGCAAGAGGAAAACACAAGGTGACCAAACCAGCCATAGAAAGAGTCTAGGAAGGCCCTAAAAGTCACCAAAAAGTGCCTGAACCGAGCCTTGGAAGTATGAAAGTATGTGCTCCTTTGAAAGGCAAAAAATGCAAACAAACAAGGCCAAAAGAGAGAGGGTCTCCCCTCTCTGATTTAGGCCCTCAAAACCACATGCCAACCACTGAAAATCTGCTGGATTTCAGTGGCTAAAAGGCCAAGCAAAGATCAACACAAAGGTCTCATGGCATGGCACAAAACAAGGCTAAATAGAGCATGCAAAAGGGTAGATGACCCTCAACACCAAAAGAGCCTTAAACAAACATGAAAAACACTTAAATATGAAGCTTTTTTCAGTTGACAAAAAAGCCTAAATATGCATGCAAGTATGGCTGAGAGAATGATCAAGATAAAGCTTAAAAAAGAGGGAAAAGGAGTTACCCTTGAAAATCTGCAAAACGCGCAAGTTTTAGGACCAAAAACCAACTCTTCAACCTCTAAAAATACCCTCCAAGAACCTCAGACAAATGGTGGAGGTGTATGGCTATGAGGTGTGGTGCAATAGGTCATGAACAATACACACTTTGAGCCAAAATATAGAGATATAGAGAGAGATATGTATTTTTGCCTTCAACAAAATTCTCAACCTGTGCAAAGGAGAGGGAGGCCTCCCTTATACAGGTTTGAAGCTAAAGCTTCCTCAAGAAGCTAAAAGCTTGGATGCAAATCCTCCATACACGATACAGTCTGTGCCTTCCAGCTGGCACAGCTGGCGTCCACACAATCTGATAAAATAGGAGGAAACCAGCCGACCAGAAAAAGGTGGTCGGCCGACCACATTCCCTGGTCGGCTGACCAGGGCAAGTGGTCTCCCAGATAAAAAGTGGTCGGCCAAGGGTATTGGTGGTCTCCACACTGAAAGCAAGCCAATGGTGGGGGTGGGAAACCAGAAAATGTGGCCCAAAGACCAAGAAAACCAGTTTCTCGACCAGAAAATCGGCTGGCAGGGAGAAAAGTGGTTTCCAAGGAGAAAGCTGGTCTCGCACCCTTGTACCACCTTCCAAACAAGGAAAACAAGGTTCGTGCCAAGAACGAACCAACACAGATGCAAAACGAGAATTCGGGGGGCAAGACGCGCGGTTGGGGGCCTCGAAAACTAGCTGTTGAGCACAGAAAGTGGAGTATGACCACAAAAGTGATCTCCTGGACACAGTGTCCCTCTTGACAGAGGAAACAAGGTGTGTTCCAAAAACCGTGCCAAACGGAGAATGTTAAGCAGTCTTGAGCCGAGGTGCACGCCCGACGGCTCCGAAAACCGAAAACTAGTCTCCAAATGGGAACAGTGGACTACGACCACAAAAAGTAGTCTACAACCACTGAGAGATGGTCTACAAGACCTCTCCCTCCCTCCAGGAAGAGAAAACAAGACTTAGTCCGCAAACCGTGTCAAAGTACAAAGAGTCCCGAGGTCTGGAGGTGAGGCTCTCAGCCAAGAACTCCGAAACCTCGAAACGAGCACAACATACGCAATCGCCAAGCGCTCAGTAGGTGATGTATGAGTCTTAAGGTCAGTCAAAAATGAGGTGTCTACAGTTGCCCCTCTTTGACAGAACTCGAAATTCATAGGTGACGGAAGTGAATGTCAAAGCCTAGAGACGACCCATATTTGACAAGGCTGAAGACTTGGACAAACAGGCATGATAAACAAAGAGATGTGCCCGCAGGCAGGGGCAAAATGCAAAAGACATGCACGAAGCCGAACATTACTCATGATCATGCAAAGAAAAGCTGTGATGAAGCAATTATACACAATAAATGCAACAGTTTTAAGCAAATGGAGAAAAACCAAACTACGTTACATACAGAAATGATGTAAGAAGATTATGCAATCTTAGCGAGCATGTGCGATAGATACACAAAAGTGAACGAAGTGTGATAGATACACTAAAGTGAACGTGTGATAGATACACGAAGCAAACAAAGTGTGATAGATACACAAAGTAAACGTGTGATGGATACACAATGTGAGTGTGTGATAGATACACAAAGGGTGAACACAAAGTGTGATAGTTAGTGAACAAAGTATGATAGATACACAAAAGGTGAACACGAAGTGTGATAGATGCACTAAGTGAACAAGTGTGATGGATACACAAAAGGCGAACACAAAGTGTGATAGATGCACTTAGTGAACAAAGTATGATAGATACACTAAAGGTGAACACAAAGTGCGATAGATGCACTTAGTGAACAAGGTATGATAGATACAGTAAAGGTGAACACAAAGTTTGATAGATGCACTAAGTGAACAAGTGTGATGGATACACAAAAGGCGAACACAAAGTGTGATAGATGCACTTAGTGAACAAGTGTGATGGATACACTAAAGGTGAACACAAAGTGTGATAGATGCACTTAGTGAACAAGGTATGATCAATACACTAAAGGTGAACACAAAGTGTGATAAATGCACTTAGTGAACAAAGTATGATAGATACACTAAAGGTGAACACGAAGTGTGATAGATGCACTAAGTGAACAAGTGTGATGGATACACAAAAGGTGAACACGAAGTGTGATAGATGCACTAAGTGAACAAGTGTGATGGATACACAAAAGGTGAACACAAAGTGTGATAGATGCACTTAGTGAACAATGTATGATGGATACACAAAAGGTGAACACCAAGTGTGATAGATGCACTTAGTGAACAAAGTATGATAGATATACTAAAGGTGAACACGAAGTGTGATAGATGCACTAAGTAAACAAGTGTAATGGATACACAAAAGGTGAACACGAAGTGTGATAGATGCACTAAGTGAACAAGTGTGATGGATACACTAAAGGTGAACACGAAGTGTGATAGACGCACTAAGTGAACAAGTGTGATGGATACACAAAAGTAAATGAAGTGTGATGGATACACTAAGGTGAATGACCTTAAACGAAACTTCTTTGAATGAACCGTACATACAATATCACCTGGTTATGCCAGTTTGAAATGAACCGTACATACAATATCGTGCATGAATGAGAAAGAAACTTGATAGGTACAATGCAATACAATGCATGATGTTTAAGGAATGCAATAAACAAACCTAACGGCGCTTTAGAAAGCACCTCATGGGGTGAGTGGCGATGAACTGCTCTATTCTGACGGGGATCTCCCCTCGTGCTCCTCGAACACTTACCTTCAACTTACAGTACAAAGGTTCTGAAACGCTGACAAGGGTTCTTCACGTAGAACACTTTGGATGCTGTCTTTCTTCCTGATCATATTCACAACTTTCCCTATTCTCCAACGGGGTGACAGACTAGGTTGATTTGGTATCCAAAATTGAGATGCATACATGCTATCTCAACCTATGGGGCTTGTATACAGATTTCAAGCTGAGGACACACCTCTGGGTATTTAAACCAGACTTTAGTCTCGGAAATCCCGTACCTTTGCGTTCTAGGCAACATCCATTCGAACTCTAGTTTCCACCATCGCAGTTGGTCTCCTAGAAACTCATTGCGAACACAGCCAAGATGCCTCTAGCAGGGAATGGTACTCAGGGAGAGCACTTTTGATCGCCATTCTGGCTTGAAGCAGATTTGATCTTGAGCTTGAGGTAGAGGCACACTCATACTTCGGAGCATTGGCAAGACCTGAAGAGGTACACACAGAATGCAATCTCAGAACTTATTGAAGTTGAAACAAACTCAGATACCCGACATTTTTCCTCTTTTCTTTTGCTTTTCAGTCTGGAACCTATATAGCTTCAGATAGGTCTTAGTTTTACTGTTCCCGAATGACCTGGGTTGAACCTTGCGGTTTTACGAAAGAATGAATCATGTTTCGCACAGATGTGGAGAACGACACGGCACTCGGAGCGTAAAATGATTTTATTTTTGAAATTAAGAGACGAGTTCTTGACCGGGGTATTAAGCCTACGACTGAACACAGTGCACTACGGCTCAACAATGGAAAACAAAAGGTAAACAACTTAAACACATCGAGTAACACTCGAAACGACTCAAAACAAGAATCAAGATAAAACAAAAAGACACGACACTCAGACGTGCACAGGGAGCCTGTTTCTCTGGGTATTGTTTCCCACCCTTTCTTATTTGTGATTCTCACATCACTCGGCCCTCAGGCTCTGTTTTTTTCTCTGAAAAAGCCCTTTTCCTCGCTTTTCCTCTTAGCACACATCTTTCTATTCTTCAATCTCTCATTTTTTATCCCTCCCCTGGGTGGTTGATGGATAAACAAGAAGTTGCGAGCTCTTGCCCTTAGCATTCTGCTAGATTCTCTTTCTTCTGCTCACAATAGTGAACTTCCCCCACAGAAGGGTTGTGATGTGGCTGGATGTGCAGTAGATCTGCAATTGACATTGGTTGACGATGCTCTACTGGGGAGTTTGGACGTGATTGGATCTGTCCAGATAAGGGAATGGAATACCCTGCTCCATTCCAGTTCGTGCTTCGTACTTAGCTTGATACTCGTTGCTTGGAGGATGAGAGAACTTTCGGTATTTTGCTGTTAGTTTCTGTTGTGCCCTTTTCTGGCAGATACGGTGCCCTTTCTGGCAAGTATGTTGACAATGGAGAAAAGACAGAACACCTGACTTAACTGTGCCCTTAGTTCATTATTTGACCATTTTTTTGTTTTTGACGTTCTGCTAAAACAATTTTGACCAACATGAGAGTTAGATTAACATGCTTGTTCGATCTTTTGATTTAAAATCATGCAAGTTAGGTTATGAGCACTGAAAATTTTCCTTTTTGGGTCCAAGAAAATGGTTCAGTTTTGGAAAAATCGAATAATTTTTGAGAGAATTAGTCAACCTCAGTAAAAATTCTCAAAAACTATTTTTGCAAATGGCCACTGCTTGACCAACGTAGAATTGACTCTTGAGATGCACAACCTCAGATCCAAAAACAATGGAAAATTGCCCCTTGTCTGAAGGACACTGCACGGCAACAGAAAGTTGTCCCTTGTTTGAATAGCACCGTAGCACACTGTATGGTAACGGAAAGTTGCCCCTTGTTTGAATAGTACCGCAGCGCACTGTAACCAGTTCTCATGGTGAAGGTCACAACCAAACTCTTGGATACAGAAATGACAAAGATGACCCGTTCAATCTCATAGACAAGACAATTGAATTTGAAGTGTTTTATGGCTGGACTTCAGAATGAAGTTGCCTACGTATCCCAAACATGGGAATTGAGCCTTCCGTAGTTCGGGGGTAAGGTACACTCGGGTATTAACCTCTCCTTTTGCGCTCTAACTTTTGCCAAGGCCGCCCTTTCGGGTTTTCAACCTTGCGATCTATGTTCTTCTTTTCTTTTCAATTCTTTTCATTTCTTTTCTACTTTTTTCTTTTTCATCTTTTCCTTTCATTTTCTTCATTTTTCTTCATTTTCTTTTTTTTCATTCTTTGCATTTTTCTTTTTTTTTTTTGTTCTTTTTCTTCTTTTTCTTGCTCTAACTTTTGCCGGGGTCGCCCTTCCGGGTTTTCGGCCAGCGAGCCTCTCAAGGGTAAAAGTGTAGCTTTGTCCATGTCAAATGGTTTAGAGATTCTGAAGTCATCTGAATCCAGGAGAATGGTTGCTGTTCGCTGACGATGCAGGAGTCCATCCTAGTGTTGTGGATAGGAACTCGGTTATCCTTCAACAATACTTTCTTCTTTCCTCCCCTCTGGGATTTGGCATTCTTGCTGATCTTTGTTAGCTTGAGAAACATCCCAATTTTTTGACTCTTTGAGCACCTTTGACATTTTTGCCCCTAGTTCGAGGGGTGCTTCTGATTTAGCTTTGCAAGCTTCTTTTGACGATATCTGATCTTCTTGATCTGACTTCCCTGCCCCTAGTTCGAGGGCTGCTTCAAATCTGGCCACACAGGCCTCACATTGTAGTTGACCATTGAACATTCTGAATTCAAGTTCAAGGTTTGAAAGTGAAGGGTCGAGTCTCGAGGCTGAGAGCAATCCTAAGCTGCACAATCTCAAGAGCGATTCCACACAGGTTTTCGCAGGACCGCGCAAAATATTTTTTGAAATCTTTTAAGAAAGTGACTAGTCGCTCGCACTGAAGACAGTGCGGAACCAATCTGAATCAAGTCAGGATCCTTCTCAGTACTCACATTAACAAACATGATCTCATTCATTAAGGGCTTAGCATGCCTCTCTTTCTCTCAATTGATCAAATTTTGCAAAACCCGAGGAATTCCTTCCTCTTCATTTTCATCACAATGTTCAAAAAGGTTTTGAAAAACTTGGGTCGATGTAATGACATAAAGGCACAGAAAAGTAGGTGAAAAGCACTGCCGTTTCATTCAAGTTTGCTGGCACAACAAGCTCAAAGCAGAAACAAGCACAAAAGCATGAAAACCACAGCTGTTTGAATTAGATCTTCTGGTGTAACTGGCTCCCTGGCAGAAACAGACTCACAAGAAAGCGAAAAGACAAACACAAAGCAAAATAATGATATTCGAGGTAACACCTCTGGGATCACCCGACTCTAACAAATCAGGACTGACTCGATACAACAAGACAGACCCAACTGACTCAGTATGAAAAACTAACTCTATACAACGGGACAGACTCTAAACGACATAACAAAACTGACTCAATACCCGAGTCAGAAAGTACAAAAACCAGCATTCACAAATGCTCAAAACAGTGCGTGCCATACGCCACATCTGGAGTAAACTGAGCACCGCCTACAGGTGGTTCATCCCTTGATCACATATTTGTACTATCCCCCAAGTTCACTGATCCAGTGGCGATAGACTTTGCAGAGCTGGTGCGGCGATGACCCTGTTGTCAAACAGATCTTGTACATCATGGCAAAGACGAAAGTAACTGTCAGTGTCATAACCGGATTGTTGATGGTAGGCACAGTATTTAGTCTGGTCATGCTTTGGAGGAAAAGGATCGGGTAGAGGCCGTTGTTTCAACGGTTTCAGATATCCTTTCCGGAGTAAGACCCCTAGAGCCTTTGACAAAGGCATATAAAGTGGGGTAAAAACCCTCTTGACTCGAGGTGGATATTTGGTTTTTTGTGAGTTACTTCCGGATGCGCCGGTGAATGGGGTAGCTGTTTTTGATGCGGTGGTGGTGACCATACCCACTTCGGAAGATCTTGCAGCTGCATCACCACTGGTGGTCGCATTCGAACTACAGGAAAATGCCCTCCTGGGCTGCTCCTTCTCCTAGTCAATGAGGCCCTACTTCATAGCGTCCTCGATCTGTACCCCATTCTCATGTAGATCTGCAAAGGTGGGAAAGAGGAGACCGATCATCTTCTGCATGAGCTTGGGCTGGAGGTTGCGCATAACCATCCGAATCTGATCTTTGTCAACAGGCCCGATGGTCATCATCGAGGCCTTAGCCCTCCACCAGGTTACAAAATCGGAGAAACTCTCCTTCGGCTCTTGCCTAGTGGTTACAAGATCACGGGTTGTAATCTCAATCTGCGTGTTATAGGAGTATTGAGCTATGAAGGCCTCAGCCATCTCCTCCTAATTCCTTTTGGCGGAGTCCTCCAGTTTTGCATACCAAATAGCCGCTACACTCGACAGGGTCCGGCC
The DNA here is from genome assembly GCF_004153795.1 of Camellia sinensis. Classification (NCBI taxonomy): domain Eukaryota; kingdom Viridiplantae; phylum Streptophyta; class Magnoliopsida; order Ericales; family Theaceae; genus Camellia; species Camellia sinensis. Next base: position 129,654 of record NW_021028383.1, on the reverse strand, counting down.
AAACAAGGAAAGCTTCTGTAATCTGGAGAGGCCCATCGGCCTTAGTATGTCTGAAAACAGCCACAGATGCACCATAGGATCTCCAGACCCGTCAAAGCGGTCTATGTGTGGCATCTTAAATCGGTCCGGTAGCGTCACGGCCGAGTCGGTGTACCCATCCTCAATATCCAGAATGGTTTTCACACCCTGAGACTTTTTGAAGAGCTTTTCAAGCTTGCTCACTTTCAACGTTGTGGGGTCCACCTCGAACTCAAAGGAAGAATCCGGTAGGTTGGTCTGTGCTTTGGGTAGTTAGGGTAGGATCGGGGGAGGAGCCGACCCTGTTGGAACGTCGTATCATCCTGGACGTGTATTGTCTCCTCAAGTATGGGAACTCTTGGTGGGGGAGGAACCTGGTGTGAAGCAGATGCTCCGGCTTGCTGCTGTAGCCTGGGAATTAACTCTGCCTGTTGGGCCATGACTTCGGCCTGTTGTTTGGCAAATTCTGCTTGACGGGCAGCGTCCTGCTGCATGGTTTTCATACTCTCCTGGAGCTGACGCATTATCTCTTCCATTCCCGCCATACTGCCCTGATCTAATTGATCTATCGATATATCTGTCTCTGTGGTAAAAGCAGATATCTCAACCCAACTGCACACAGGTGAGATGGATAATGACTGCTGATCCGAAGATTGTTGAACTGATGATCTGTGCCAGACAGGCCTTTTTACCCTGCCTCTGGCGAAGGAACACTGATTTGCCCTTGAACTGAATCTTTGACCTGACAAAGTCTATCAATACAAGTCCGGTGTACTCGGGGGATATTGGAGCCTTCTGAAGCTATAGTTCCAGGACTACCCTAGCAAAAGAGAAAACAGGCAGCATCTCAGCCCAATTTCACCAGAACAGATTTGAGCATTGCTGAATGACTGTACTCTTTACTGAATTCTGCCCAAAATTTTGCCTATAAATTGATACCCTCAGGTAAAACTGATTCCAAAATACTGATGCCCGCAGGCCTAATACCCAGACTTGCAAACTGATACATGCATTCCTGTAGAGGCCAACTTTAAAAGCACATAATCAAGCAAGTAAGAGCCAAAACATCCCTATGTTGGGGTAGGGTTTCCCTGTCCTATTTTGTCAGGAGCTAGGGTTTCACTATGCATGCAGCGGTTTCAAACAACCTATAATCGGGTAAGCAACATGTCCCAGTTTGGAATGGTCATTATGGATTCCGAATATGCACTAGGTCGAATGGTCAAAAAAGGGTGCCCCGGTAAAAATCGGGGTTTGTGTTCCCATAGAGCCCGTAACCGGTCAGCCTTATGGCACGCTTCTCAAAGCGAGCCTCCGGCAAATCGTTCAGGAATAGCAGATGGCAAATACCGTGTCCTAGGTGCACCAATGCACATGTAATGCAAAGAAACACATAAGTGTAATCAAAACAAGATATCATGTGTCTGAGTCAAGTTCTATAACTTCCCAGTAGAGTCTCCAGAAACTGTAGACGCGCCCGAATGTCCCGGGAAAATCCCGTTTTGTTCATTGGGCTCACTACAGTTCGGACTCAATGTCACGGTTGTTAATCTGATCTTGCAAAGTGCAATGCGAGATTGATAAATCACCAAAGAGTCCAAATTCAGCAAATCATTTTGAAAAACTGATTTTTAGAAAGAAGTGCCAAACATGGATCACCCTGACTCGTGCCTAAGGCCACGTGTCTGTCATCACCAAAGTTTTCTTGGCTCGGGAACATGGGTATGAGAGGGGAAGGTCATGAAATGAGCACCCCCGCTCGCCCGATCAAAGATCGGCCACTACTAAACATGATATCTTGTTTTTGAAAACACATGTGCTCTTATTCCGGTTGTTAACCTAGAATTACTAGGTGATGCGCACAACATACAGGTATAGGCTGGATCGCCGAAGTTGGAACAAAACATCTCATGTTTGTTTTTTTAAAGCGGTTTGCTACTCGCAAGTAGGCTAAAATGTGGATTTTTCCACCTTCAAGTAGGCTTAGAAAACGTGGTGATTTGTCACTCTCAAGTGGGCTTGAAAACTCGCAATCAATGAATCGTTCCAATTCAAGTGATCCAACATTAACCCACAAGCATTCAGGCAATTGTATCACATAAGCAGTTAGCCTCATGGCAAGCATGCTATCAAGGCAGTCATTCGCACACATGCAAGGATGCTAAAGCATAAACACTTACTGAGTACTTCGAGCCAAAACAAAAGGCTATGTTAGAAATCAATGCATGATCCTAGCTATGTCAAGAATGCCTAATGCAACACATACAAAATGCAACTAAGATAGGCTCGGCTATTCTAAAATGTCATGTGAAATGCAATTTGATACATGTATTCAAACAAGAATTGAAATACAATGCAGTTAGTATGATGCGCCGAGCCTAGTGCATGCAAGACAGATGAATGGATGCAAACAAGCGAGCATAAGGATGCTAATTGAAACATGCCCTAAAACTAACCATCGTAAGGTGGTGAATAAAAGAGAGAAAGAAATGGGGGTTGGAAGACATGCATCACACACACGCACACATATTTACAACATTTGCCCTCTCGACGGAGGGTCCGAATAAATAATACAAAACCAACTAGCTAACCTAAGCTAATCTAATTAAACTAGTTATTACACAACGAAATAAATAATAAGCTACAGCTAATTATTACACAACATTAACTAAGTAAGCAATCTAAATGAGCATACAAACTAAATGAATGTGGGCTGCCTTAGCTCTGCTTTGAATGACAAAGGACGCATGCCTGCTTGAATTGCCTTGTTCGGAAATCCCTCACGACGCCCCAACTTGCCTTTGTTTGCAATTGATCTCAGAAACTTGCACAAAGCTCTAGAGAGATGAAACTCCACCCTGGGAATCTGTGGGAAGGCTGCCGACCAGCTTATAGGCATGGGAGACCAACTACCGACCACCTTTTGTGGTGGAAACCAAAAAAAAGTGGTCGGCCTGCCAGTAAATCTGGTCGGCCGACCAATTTCCTCTCATGGTTTCTGGTTTTCTGCAACAAAGGGAAAGCGAGAGGCACGACAGAGTATTTGCAACACATGTGTCCACGACCACTCTCCCCATCATTACATAAGCTCAAGGGAGTGTAGTCCTCGACCCTCGGGCCACCAATCACACATTTCGATGCATGATGGCCGAGGAGTCGAATTGCACGACTCAATGTGAAATAAATGCACATACAAGCACCTAAAGCCAACAACTCCATCATGGGTAGTCAAGAATGTAGGCGACCGGGAATCGAGGCACGTTTCGTCACTTTGAGTACGAGACGTCCCTCGTTTCCTGTGTTCGGACTAACTCCTATCCCAAACACAATACAACAAACATGGCATGCACAAATGCAACTCTAGCATGCAGTCCTAATGCAATGCAACTAAGTGATGCAAACATGCAACTAGCATATAGAATGCTATAAGCTACATGGCATGCACAATGCTCATGACACTAGCATACACAATGCACATGGAACTAATATACACAATGAGATGAACAAGGCATGCACAATGCAATGATCAATCATGCGACAACGTGGCATACTCAATACTATGAACTACAATGACATACTCGATGAAAAATAGACTAAAACCAAAATAGATGGGCCTCAGCCACACCCAAATCAGTGGCCAAAGATGATGAAAACAAGGCTCCAAAACTCATGCAAACATGCCCAATGCAATGGCCTCGAGCCTAAGGCATAAAACACAACTTTCCAAATGCATTGAAAAGGATGAAATATGGAGTGCAAGGACACATGTTCCAACTCTGAAATGGCATACAAAATGACTCCAAATGATGTAAACAACTCACACAATGCATGTTGAATGGCTCAAGTACCGAAACTAGTGAAGTGTATTACACTATAGGCATGCGAGGCAATGCTCAAATGGCTAAACCAACTCTAAACAGACCTTATGAAGGCCAGAATAGGAGCAAAAGTGAACTAAGATGATGGCTTGAAAGGCACAAAAATGAAGCTCATGCAATGGCTCCCAAATGGGGTATAATGATGCAACTCTCAAGCACTTTGAAAGAGTGACAAACATGAGAATATGACCAAGAAATAAGCTCTGAAATAACATTCCTCATAATGCCAAAACATGCAAATACCTCAAGTTAAGCATGCAAGGGACCTCAAAACTCAAAGCTAGGCAAGGCTATTACACTACAAGCATGCATGGAAAGCATCATTCGACCAAGAGGCCTCAAAATAGAGCTAAGGCAGCCCAAAATATGAACAAAATCAGTTTGGATCATGGCCAAAATATGCCAGAATAGAGGGCCAAAACATCATGCAATTCAAGCTAGTAAACATGATTTACACTGCAATCCTATGAAGCATATGGGAGGCTACCAAACCATCCAAAAATAGAATCATGGCATGCCAAATGATGACCAAAAACCCACTGAAATATGACCAATACATGCAAGAATGACATGCTACTTTGATAAGCCACAAAAGGGATTACTCTACACATGCAAGAGGAAAACCCAAGGTGACCAAACCAGCCATAGAAAGAGTCTAGGAAGGCCCTAAAAGTCACCAAAAAGTGCCTGAACCGAGCCTTGGAAGTATGAAAGTATGTGCTCCTTTGAAAGGCAAAAAATGCAAACAAACAAGGCCAAAAGAGAGAGGGTCTCCCCTCTCTGATTTAGGCCCTCAAAACCACATGCCAACCACTGAAAATCTGCTGGATTTCAGTGGATAAAAGGCCAAGCAAAGATCAACACAAAGGTCTCATGGCATGGCACAAAACAAGGCTAAATAGAGCATGGAAGAGGGTAGATGACCCTCAACACCAAAAGAGCCTTAAACAAACATGAAAAACACTTAAATATGAAGCTTTTTTCAGTTGGCAAAAAAGCCTAAATATGCATGCAAGTATGGCTAAGAGAATGATCAAGATAAAGCTTAAAAAAGAGGGAAAAAGAGTTACCCTTGAAGCTCTGCAAAACCAGCAAGTTTTGGGACCAAAAACCAACTCTTCAACGTCTGAAAATACCCTCCAAGAACCTCAAACAAATGGTGGAGGTGTATGGCTATGAGGTGTGGTGCAATAGGTCATGAACAATACACACTTTGAGCCAAAATATAGAGATATAGAGAGAGATATGTATTTTTGCCTTCAACAAAATTCTCAACCTGTGCAAAGGAGAGGGAGGCCTCTCTTATACAGGTTTGAAGCTAAAGCTTCCTCAAGAAGCTAAAAGCTTGGATGCAAATCCTCCATACAATGGAGGATACAGTCTCTGCCTTCCAGCTGGCACAGCTGGCATCCACACAATCTGATAAAACAGGAGGAAACCAGCCGACCAGAAAAAGGTGGTATCCCAGATAAAAAGTGGTTAGCCAAGGGTATTGGTGGTCTCCACACTGAAAGCAAGCCAATGGTGGGGTGGGAAACCAGAAAATGTGGCCCAAAGACCAAGAAAACCAGTTTCCCGACCAAAAAACCGGCTGGCGGGGAGAAAAATGGTTTCCAAGGAGAAAGCTGGTCTCGCACCCTTGTACCACCTTCCAAACAAGGAAAACAAGGTTCGTGCCAAGAACGAACCAACACGGATGCAAAACGAGAATTCGGGGGGCAATACGCACGGCTGGGGGCCTCGAAAACTAGCTGTTGAGCACAAAAAGTGGCGTATGACGACAAAAGTGGTCTCTCAGACCACAGTGTCCCTCTAGACAGAGGAAACAAGGTGTGTTCCGAAAACCATGCCAAACAGAGAATGTTAAGCGGTCCCGAGCCGAGGCGCACGGTCGATGGCTCCGAAAACCGGAAACTAGTCTCCAAACGGGAACAGTGGCCTACGACCACGAAAAGTAGTCTATGACCACTGAGAGATGGTCTACAAGACCTCTCCCTCCCTCTGGGAAGAGAAAACAAGACTTATTCCGCAGACCGAGTCAAAGTACAAAGAGTCCCGAGGTCCGGAGGTGAGGCTCTCAGCCAAGAACTCCGAAACCATGAAACGAGCACAACATGCTCAATCACCAAGCGCTCAGTAGGTGACGTCTGAGTCTTAAGGTCAGTCAAAAATGCGGTGTCTACAAGAAGAAATCTTGTATGAAACTTCTAGCGATGAAGAAAGTTCAGATGAAGAACTAATCTTCATGATAACTAGTACATATAGTCAAGATATATGTCAAGAAGAACTACAAGCAATTTGACTTAGAGATGTAATCGGAGAAGAAAAAACTTTTACCGAAGAAGAATTAGCAAAATTTGAAAAAATGCAAGAAGTTTTTGTGTGAAAAATTTACAAACTTTCGAAATTCAACTTCTTTTTAGCAAGAGTGTTTGAATAATATAGTGGCAACACTCAAGCAAAATGGTTAGAACAAGGAACCGTTGACATTGTTTTTTTTTTTTTATAAGAAAAAGGTTACAAGATGGAAAAAGAAATATCTTGAGATTCAATATATTCATATTGGATTAATACATGCAATCATAATAGATTTATTTCGACAAGGGACAGATACTCCTATTTTGTTAGTAATTTTTGATAAAAGATTTTCCGACCCAATGAAAGTAATCATTGAAGGAATTCAATCTAATTTGGCTAATGTAATAGTTTGGTTTAATGTTAGACCAAACTTATTTATTTCCATAAATGATCATAATCTTGAGGACACAGTCAGAATAAGAATTAAAACTCAAGGATTAGGAATGAAATCGAATTCCTATGATTTGGCTATTCGTTGGCAAAAACAATTCACGAATTGACCAAATTTCCTGAAACAAAAATAAGATCAGACGATAATAAAATCGTTGAAATCTTTGAACCAAGACCATTTGACCCGGCAATCCAGCCACGTCTAATGAACTGGAGTGATCTAGAAGTCCCTCGACAATGGTTAATTCATGACCTCGTGAAACAAGATGAATCTTCCAAAACAAAAAATCTTGCACATATGCAAATACAAACATCAAGAAAAAATTTATATAATCAAAACACAGTGCCAAAAATTAAAAGATCAACTTCTGTATTTGAAAAGTTTTTCCTAACAAAATTTCAAAATTAAGCATTGGTGAATCGAGTAATAATTCTAATCAATAATCTATTGCTTTGAAATATTTTCAGATTCCTATTTTTCCAGGAACAAGAACACAATTTGAACATATTACGTTTGCACATGTGTATCATTTTCAAACAGAAAATGATGATATATTTTTTTTTCCTAGCCAAGGAAAAAGAAGATACACATATGTGTTGGGAACTTTTAATTTTGCAGGTTATAAACCCTATAGACTTAGTGTTCTCATAGACACAAGAGCGATAATCAGCTCATGTAAATGGAATGCCATACCAAAAGAAAAATGGACATTAATGAAACATCCTATTTTGGTTATTGGAATTGATGGAAAGCATACTTCCATACAATAGAAAGCTAAAAATATAGCTATTTGGTTAAATGATAGCAAGTTCATTATACCAAAAATTTTATGTTTTCTTTATATGCGTGGAGATTTCCTTCTTGGAAATAATTTTATATATAAATACATTCCAATGCAAATACAGGAAAAAGCCATTTCATTAAGCACAAACAATGTCTTAGTTCATATTCCATTGTTAGAACAACATAAATATGTTTGTGATAAAGAGTTTGTGCCCATTTCACTTGGTGATTTAAATCCCATCATCAAAACTATTGATGAATGACATTGGATTTAAAAAATTCTTGAAGAAAATTTTAATGAAAATCCATTAAAATTATGGCAATATAGTCCGCGTTATTGTAATTTGAAATTGAAAGATACTAATGTTATCATTAGAGTAAGACCAAAGATCTATACTAGACAAGATATAGATGAATTTGATATTCAACTTCAAAAATTTTTAGACAAAAAGTTAATTGAAGAAACTAGAAACCATCATTCTAGACTAGCTTTTATGGTAAGAAACCATCTTGAAATTAAAAGATGAAAAACACAAATGGTAGTCAACTATAAACGGCTAAATGAAAATTTAGAATTTGATGGATATTTTATTCCAAAAGAAATGTTTTGATTAACTTAACCAAAGGATCAAAAATCTTTAGCAAATTCAATTGACTGAAGAGTCAAAAAAATTGACAACTTTCAATACACCTAGAGGACATTATCACTGGAGTATTATGCCTTTTGGTTTAAATATAGCACCACAAGTATTTCTACAATGGATGGACACAATCTTTAAAGATCTTAAGGATTGTTGTGTAGTTTATATTGATGATATATTTATCTTCTGTAACGCCCCACTTTTTATTACTCGAAGTCATTACCAAATTCATTTACTTAATTCAAGTTCAGAGATAACATGCGGAAATAAACTCTTTAGTCCCATGAGTAGAAATAAATAACAATTCTCTCATTTGAATGCAAATTAAATACAACATGAGCATATTGAATAAAATGCCCGAAGACTTACATCATTAAAGAATCAAGAAGACGGGTGTAACCCTTTTTCATATATGGCATTCCGCCAACGCAAAAGAGGCCCCGTGGCCAACAAATAAGAAGATCCACATCTTGTAGCACGACCTGCTTAACACCTGAAAAAGATTTAACAATGTGGGATGAACATATAGTCTAGTAGGGATCTCAACATGGCCCTCAACAATACAACTTACAGATAGCTATGATCATGAATGCCCAATCTCATACTAGAATAATAATGTGGCAGTTTATACAAAATATACATAAGTATGAACTTTTCTCGAAAACAGCCATCTCATTCAACGCTATAAGCGATTCATCTTTCTTTTCTTTTCACCACCCTTTGTTCCCAAACTTTCATAAAAATAACAACTTCTTAGAAAATCAATTTCTCTAAGCCCATTACCTTTCTCCCATTTTCCATGCTTACAATGGATTTTTTTCCCTTTTTCAAAATATACTTTTAAATACCCAATTTTCCGTCACACTTTCCCAAAATCTCACTATGGCATTTTGTTTTGTTCCCAATACATTCATATCTATACATGTATGCCTTCAATAAAAGGGAGATAACAAATCATCAGCATGTATATAATCAACAAATGAGGCAACTCGGCCCTCCAAAACTGTAACCATCACAATCCATGATATACTCAGATACACTGAGACAAAAACAATAAAACTTTGCTCTACTGGCTATATGCACAGTAATCCAAGGATACAACTCTCACAACGGTATGCCATTTTACCAGGCGCTAGCTGGAAGGGTGTGGTACCTTAGATTCTCAGCGCAGTCAGTTCTCCAGGCGCTAGCTGGAAGGTAACGGTACCTCTGATTATAAGTGTAGGGTATAACACCAATAATCACAATACAACAGAGTATAGCCAACAAGTGTAATACATACACATAAACTATCAAGATACATAAGCAATGTGTTAAAGTATATGAACACATAAGTATGTGTGGAGTACATCTCCTATCTCCTCCCACACACTGAAGTACATCCCCTATCTCCTTCCTAACAATTATACATATATAATGTATCATAGCACTTCATTACATACAATGTCCAATCAACATAGGTGTAATGCATACACGACAATTCAACACAACCATGTCATCCTCCACCGAGGACCAAGGACAAAACCTCTAGATGCGTGATTTTAATACACCTATTATAAAGACTCAACTCTCATGAGATCTTAAACCCAACAACGACACTAGTACAATAGGTAAGGGTAAAACTCCCAAATGTGTGTATTCAACACTCATGATACAACAATTCAATTCTCATATTTATCTTCTAAAACTCACATAGAGTTAACATTTCATTTCCCATTTCCAAGATCAACTTCCAGGATTTTTCAATTCCAAAACCCCTTTTTCATTTCACAAAACCAATTCCATTCATTATAAAGCCATAACCTGACTCGATTCAATACATTCATATCAAAACAACCCCAATGTCATGGTTAATCCCTTAGGCATTAACACCTTCACCCAACTCATATTAACAATAGAGGCTTATAAACATTAATCAACCACCCTCCATTTTAATTTACTAGATCAAAACATAATTTAGGGCTTTTTCTTCTTTCCACAATAACATGCTAATTTACACTCCAATTAGCCCAAAGAACTAACAATGATAAAACTAATCATTCTCAAACAACCAACCCTAGGTTCCCTCACATGGTTTTCAAAGAAATTCAACATGATATGATTTTCATGCAATACAAAACTACCACATGTCTATTTATAGATGGAGTATTGAAAAAGAACAAGGAGAATCCCTACCTCAAATGGAGAACCAAAGGGGAAGAAGAGCCAAACTCGGAAGTGCTCCAATCCCAAAGTTTTTCGGATTGATAGGAAGCCCACACCGAGCTCTACACTTTTTACAAAGGCACTAGGGTGGAAGATCACTCAAACTAGATCAAACCCTAGAGAGAAGGTGTATTCTAGAGAGAGGAGCTCTCAAAAGAGGGTTTAGAAAAGTAAAAGAGAGAAAGGAAATGTGAAAAGTGATTTAAAATCACCCAGCTACCAACTGATATACGTTTGACCCGCTCGAGCGGATAACAGGACGCTCGAGCGTCAAACACAAAAACTGGACCCGCTCGAGCGCAAGAGTACCTACTCGAGCGCCAAGACACAACTGCAAATTACACTCGCTCGATCGCAAAGGAAAGCCCGCTGGAGCGTAGATTACACTCCTCCAGTATTTTTACAGAGTTCGAACACCCTCTCGAGCGCGACCCGCTCGAATTACGCTCGAGCGTGAAAAACATATCTGCAGTAGTTTCGCAGACGCACAAGATACTGAAAGTATGCAAACTCCGCTTGAGTGCGAAAGGGTCCGGTCGAGCGGAACATCAAAAATCTGGGCAACAAGGAATGGGACTAAAGCACAACCAACCTGTTCGAAACACGCCGAATACAACCGAAAACTCAAATACAACGAGTAAAGGATGGAAATGAGAATACGACAACAACACATCCATGTAGCACGCGCCCGCGGAGGGGGACCTCGCTGCTACTACAGTTCGGACTCGCGATTTTTGTTGTCGCGGTTCTTAATCTGAACCAAAGAGTCCAAATCTGGCAAATCGTTTTGAGAAACAGATTTTTGAAAAAAGTAGTGCCAAACATGGACTGCTTTGCCAGATACAGAGTCGCCACCTAAATATTTTAAAATGGGGGAATTTAGGAAACCCTGACTCGGTGCCGAAGGCCACATGTCCGTCATCACCGGAGTTGTCTCGGCTCGGGAGCTAGGGTACGATTGGGGAAGGTCAGCTATGAGCACCCCCTCTCGCCCGATCCGAAGATCGGCCTCTACTAACCATTGATATCCGATTTTGAGACGTTATGTGTTCTTATTCCATTTATTAGCCTAGAATTACTATGTTATGCGCGCAGCAAACAAGTATAGATTAGATTGCCTAATTTGGAAAGAAACATTGCATATCCGTTTGTTTTTGAAAATGCTTTGAAATTTGCTACTCGCAAGTAGGCTAAAACACGGATTTCAATGAGTTTTTCCAACTCAAACAATCCAACCTTCACCACAGGCATTCAAAACAATTTTCACATAAGCATTTAGCCGCATGCAAGTACTGTCATGTTAACATTCACACGCATGCGAGATGCTAAAGCATAAATACTTACATCGTACTCCGTGCCAAAACAGTAAAATAGTTAGCAAAAATGCGGTCTACGCAGGTAATGTAATTAACATGCGGTCTACGCAAGTAAAGAAATGATTACAAACATGCGGTTACGCAGGTAATGTAATTAACATGCGGTCTACGCAAGTAAAGAAATGATTACAAACATGTGGTCTAGCAGGAAAGAAATAGTAAAGATGCGGTCTACGCAATCAAAACATGCGGTCTACGCAGGTAAAGAAATTAATAAGATGCGGTCTACGCATCAAACATCGGGTCTACGCAGGTAAATAAATAATGCGGTTTACCAATCAAAACATCGGTCTACGCAGGTAATGAAAATTGTAAAGATGCGGTCTACGCAATCAAAACATGCGGTCTACGCAGGTAATGAAATTAAGAATATGCGGTCTACGCAATCAAAACATGCGGTCTACGCAGGTAATGATAATAAAGATGCGGTTACGCAAGGAAGAAATTGAACAATTATGCGTCTACGCAAGCAATACATGCGGTCTACGCAGGTAAAGAAATCCGAATAAAAATACGGTCTACGCAAGGAAAGAAATGATTACAAACATGTGGTCTACGCAAGTAATGTAATTAACATGCGGTCTACGCAAGTAAAGAAATGATTACAAACATGCGGTCTACGCAGGTAATGTAATTAACATGGTGTCTACGCAAGTAAAGAAATGATTACCAATGCGTCTACGCAGGTAATGTAATGAGCATGCGGTCTACGCAAGTAACGAAATGATTACAAACATGCGGTCTACGCAGGTAATGTAATTAACATGCGGTCTACGCAAGTAAAGAAATGATTACAAACATGCGGTCTACGCAGGTAATGTAATTAACATGCGTCTACGCAAGTAACGAAATGATTAAACATGCGGTCTATGCAGGTAATGTAATTAACATGCGGAAAACCGCGCAACGGAATGCAATGCACAAACAGCGTGACGGTTTGAAATGCACAAACAGTCGATGGTTTGAATGCCAAACAGTGCGACGGTTTGAAATGCACAAACAGTGCGCGGTTTGAAATGCACAAAACAGTGCGACAATTTGAATGCACAAAACGTGCGCATTTGAAATGCACAAAACGTGCGCCGATTTGAAATGCACAAACAGTGGGCCGGTTCGAAATGCCACAAACAGTTGCGACGGTTCGAATTGCACAAACAGAGTGCGATTGATATGGCGATATACATGGGGCAACTTTTGGACCTTGTAAAATTCAAAAGGATACGAAAGGATAACCTTGCATGGGTTGAAGTGCTACGCACGGCAGATGCAGTCCGAAGTCAAAACGGAGGCCGGTTGAGCAACGGAGATGCTCTTTCTTGCACTTTCTTGAGCTATGAAGACCAAAAACTTCTCACATGGCCTAAACAAGGCTGTGGGAACACCCCGGCCGGAAGGGGAGGCCACCGGCTGTCCACCGGCTGAGGAATAATTCCATCGGCACAAAAAAGTGCGGCGGCACAAACATATTGCGACGGCAAACAGTTGCTGAATCGGGGCAGTTTCGACTTTTCACTTCGGTGTTTTTAAATAGGGTTTTCAAAACCTATTTTCCTATTCTCCACTGCCGAAAAAACTCTAACCTCTCTCTCTAGAGTGTTTTTTCTCATTTTTCGCCATTTCTTCGCGTTCTACGCCCGTTTCGTCGTCGGATTCGCGATTTTCTTCGCGTTTGGACATTTTCAACCGATCACATTTTTTGTTTCGTGCCTCTGTTTGGCGTTCCCGCCTTTTCGGGGTTTGTTTCCTTGTTTTCCTCTTCATTCCGTGCCTTTTCACATTCCGGCCTTCCCGGCCATTTCCGACCTCTCGGAGTTGACTTTCGGTTGACTCTTCGTATATTCAGCCCGGTTCCCTCCTCCGGCCATTTTCTCATCATTTTCGATATGGCGGACGAACATTCCACGTGGCGGGACTCCGGACCACGAGACTGGAATCCGGGTCGAGCTTCTACCATTGAGCGAGCGCTGCCGTTCGACCCGGCGACCTACGCCGGCTCCGATCCATGCTCTGCCCCGACGGCCTCGGTCGTTCGGAGCTTGCGAGAGGACGTGGCGGCCCAGCTATTGACTGCGCGAGCCTACCTTCACATTTTCATTCGGGCACTTTCGAGGTACTCTTCTATTCTTTGCTTACTTGCCGCATGTTGGGATACATAATGCCGTATTGTCTAGCGTATCGTACGTTAATAACTGCTGAAATTTGATCAATCCGTAAGACTGTCAGTGACGGTAAACTACATATCAACTGACATCTGTCGCAGCACTACATGCACACACACTGCCACTAGCCCTGAACACTCAACACAGATGCTACTCACTGTATTCTACTGCATCACACTGGCACCAGTATTTGTTGAATCTGTTAAAATTTGCACACATGCTTATCTTGTTCTGAACACCCAAATCGCTGAATCATTCACTCGTTGTAGTTCACTGCAAGCTACACCGGCACCGTATTTGTCTGAATCTGTCGAATTGCACAGATGCTTTATCTGCTTTTATCAAAGCTTCTTTTGATGCCTGTCATGCATATGTTATTTTCAGGTTTCCAGGAGGGTTCCCATACCATTCGCGGTAGGGGAGCTGGCGTCGGCAGAGGTACGGTGAGCTCCCTAGCCAGTTCCGGGCATCGTGGATTCAGCGGTTTCGGCGCTTGCGAGATCTCCTCGGCCTCCAGCTTGCAGCTATCTGTCCGCATACTGCAGAGAGATGGTGAAACCACCGATTCTTTTCACTTTTCTACAGCAGGTGAATGACGTGACCCTTATGACTCTCGATGCTCACAGGCATCGAAGGTAGGGGCGATCCGCCATTCGACATCGACGATGGATGAGGTGACGCGCTGGTCACACATACTGAGGGACGGCGCCTCCTAGCTCGCCAGGTTTCGTGCGAATACTGCCTGTTGCGAAGGTCCAGTTTCACGTCCAGCCAACGTGATTGTGAGGAGGAGGCGCATATGACCCGGAGGACGTAGAGGTTTGCTGCGAGCTTCCTCATGTTCCGTTGTTTGGGAATAATCTTCGCCATCGGCGTACACCGCTGCTCTCTGTCTTCTCAGGCACTGCGTGGACGTCTGGGACATCTTGCCACATGTAAGCTGCGGGTGGCGCGCGTCTGTCCATCTCTACGGGTACATGAGCTCGGGCTTCATCGCAGATCGCAGCGGCAGCTACCATCGGAGTGCTACTGGCGGGGTTGGGGAGGTACACTTCGTCTCCGCTTTTACTTTCTGCCTATCTTTCGGATTTGTACACGCCACAACTGTAGTCATGCTTATACTCGCTGTATATACGTACACGGACACCACATACATTCGACTTCACGACTGATTACACTGCATGCACCTGTACAATGCCACAATACACTGACACACAACAACGCTTTGCCATTTCTGCTTATATTGTTTCTGATTCAACTGGATAAATGCAACTGTATTTATCTCTGCAGTTATGGATTGCACACTTTCTAGGCTCGTTCTGTGCCAGGTTTGCGATAGAATGACTCCGGCGTTCCCGTTTTGAGTCGCTCGAGGGAGATGCACCCGGCGACACGCGAGGACATTCGGCTTCTATCCGCGATATCGATACCTTACCCCTGCGAGGTATGTTTACTTACAGTTCATTTAAGCTTCGCTTTTCCATGTATATTTCAATAACAGTAGATAACAAACTGTCTGTCATTTTCAGATCACATGGCGGCCGTGGGCTCCTATGCCGTCGGTGATGCGGGGTCGGTTCCCTGGTGCGGAGGAGACCTCGCGTTTCCGGATTCTGCTTGAGGGCCCAGTCTGTCAGGCTTGGTACCTGGGGGAGCGTTTTCTACGCCAGACCCTAAGGTTACCTGAGCAGATAGTCCCGGTTCCCCATTCTGCAGACATGAGGGAGACCGAGGGGCTCACCAGTGAGCAGCTGGATGATTACTCCATCGGCTGGGAGGAGGCTGGCTTCCGAGGCACTGGAGACTATCAGGAGTACGTGCGGACGTACTTGATGCGCCCCCTGAGCGGCTGTCGAGCAGAGGGGGCCAGGCCTGTGGCATCGGCGGCTGGGGCCGGAGCGGGAGTTGGAGTAGGGGCTGCGAGGAGGGCCCGAGTCCGTGGCAGGGGCGGAGTGCAGGGAGGACGGGGAGTTGGCTGGCCTGCCCTGCCCGCTGTACTGACTTTCTAGGGGCAGGGTGGGTCGCCCTATCAGATCCCCTTCGCCCCTCCACCGGCTGGTCACGAGTTCATTGACGTCCCCGACTTACCTCTGGTATGTTCTACTGCATTTTGTACAGTTATTCATTTCAGTTTACTAGATATTCCACAGAATATTGATGCATCTGATACTTTTGCAGGCTTCTTCTGGGTACACCCGTCAGTCGTTGGCGATGAATGCCTCGATGATGGGGATGCTTCAGCGGACTTTTGACCTCCTAGCCCTCTACAGCATACCGGTATGTTCTTCTGACACTGGCCTCAACCATTCATACACTGCTTCACATAATCTGACGCACGGCACAACACCTGATACACTGATCTCGCAGTATCTGACACACTGCATACACTGCATTCTGCACCATTAAACTGCCCACGGCATTCATACACTGTACTCACACACTGCATTCTGCACTGATAGACTGCTCACAGCATTCATACATTGGACTCGGCATTGCATTCTGCATTGATAGACTGCTCACGGCATTCTCACACTGTACTCATACACTGCATTCTGCACTGATAAACTGTCCACAGTATACTGATGCATTTCCCTTTTGTGTACTTTTTCAACCTCCTTTCCAGATTCCCATGGCAGGAGGTGCTCCAGCTGGGCCTTCTGTCCCTACTCGGGGGAGAGATGAGGAGGGCAGGATATTTCCCTGTACCAGGGGAGGGCGTACTCACGTCGGGAGCAGCTCGCGAGCTCCAGTCCCGGATGACGACGACGACGAGGAGTCAGAGGCGGAGGCAGAGGCGGAGTCCGAGTCATCGGAGGAGGAGACCGGAGGCGGTTCTAGCTTGGGCTCTGACGACGATGCTGATGATGCTCTTGGACCCTCGTCCAGGAAGAGGACCAGGGTAGGCTGATGGCCCTTGGAGTGCTCGACACAGATTTTTGTTGTTTTTCTTTTCTTTCTTGTACTTTTGCTCTTTTCCTTGGTAGATAGATTACCTTGTACTGCCGCAGGCAGATTTTGTTTTCTTCAAAATTTTGTACTTGAAAAAGACTATGAAATGAACAGATTTTTGCTTAAAAAGTGTTACATTTACATATCTAGTGCATTGCATCGCATTCTATCATGCTACACCTCAATTTAGATGAAATTGATTGGTTATCTGAAAATTGAACACTTGCACTGTAATAATCAGATAATTAAACAACCAACAGCAAAATAACCCAAGCAACCCATTGCCTGATTCTTGGATACACAGCCCTTACTCTGTTGGGGATTAATCTGCATACAGCCCATAACACAGCATTCGATTCATTCTGCACACAGCAAATTCTGAACAAACGGCCCAATCTAACAGGACGGACCTCAAAGATGGAACCGGTTGGAGTCGAAACACGTTCAAATGTAGAGAATGGCACAGCATTCCGAGTGTAAATGATTTTTGAAATCGAATGAGGGTTTTTCAAACCGGGATATCGAGCCTACAACTGAACGCAGCGGGGAGGACTCAAACAAAGAGGTACACGACCTAAACACAACGAGACACGCTCGGAAAAGACCTAAAACAAAGGTTGAGGTAAACAAAACCAAAGACACGACATACAGACGCGCTGACGAAGACGGGGGACCTCAGATCACGAGGAGCCAGTTTCTCTAGGCATTGCTTCCCACCCTGTCTGATTTGTGATTCTCACATCACTCGACTCTCAAGCTCGGATTTTCTCTCAAAAACCTTTTCCTCACTTTTCTCTCAACTTACACCTCTCTATTCTTCATTCTCTCATTTTTTTCATCGCTCCCCGGGGTGATTGATGGATAAATAGAAAGGTGTGGGTTCATGCTCAACACCGTTAGCTCACAGCTGTTTCTTCTGGCGGGCAGAGTGCTCTTCTGGCAAGTACGTCGATGACGGGGGAAAGACAGAACGCCTGACTCAACTGTGCCCCTAGTTCATCATTTTAACCATTCTTTGTTTTTGCTTTCTTCTAAAACAGTTTTGATCAAAAGGAGAGTCGGATTAACGTACTTGTTCGATTTTTGATTTGAAAACCGTGCAAGTCAGGCATGTAAGCACTGAAAATTTTCCTTTTTGGGTCCAAGACAATGGTCCGGTTTTGGAAAATGAAATAGTTTTCGAGAAAATAGTCAACCTCAGTAAAAATTTTCAAAAACTATTTTTCAAACAGCTGATGCTCAACAAGCATGGAACTTACTCTTCGAGATGCGCAACCTCGGATCGGAGGCAATGGAAAATTGCCCCTGGTTTGAAGGGATTTCCATGCATGATGGCCCAAAGAACCAAGTATGCAACTTTGGTTTCAAATGCA
>NW_021028383.1:46816-105319 GCF_004153795.1 Camellia sinensis | reverse complement strand
ATTTAATTTCTATTTAGGAAATAACTGCTTTGGGCTATCGGTGGAGGATAGTCTTGATTGTGTGAGACAATGCATGATGATTAGCAAACAAATACTAATCAATTGAGTATTGCTATTGAAGTATAGCGTGTGGAATAATACATTTTACTTTTTGATTGATTGACTGGTGTATACGGATCTATGTTTATATTACATTGTATTGTGTTGGGAGAGATAGGGATGGTACTCCACGGTTAAGGAAGATAAGGAATGGACCTCTAAACCGGATTTTTGTTGTGATATGATACAACACTTACAATGTGTGTAAGTGTGATTATGGAACGTGTTTGAATTGATTTGATATAGTACTAATATGTATATCGTTATTCAATTGTGAAGTATAGACATGTGTTTTTCTATGTATATATTGATACCGTACTAAAATGTGTATCATTCAGGAAGTATGGAAATGGTTTGTGTGTTATGATACAGCATTTAAAATGTGTATCCATCATGAATCTCGAAAGTGTTTAAAGATAAGTTAAAATCTCATAAGTTATTGGCCAGGTTCAGGCCCGCGTTTCTAACTCAAAGGTGAAAAAGAAAATGGAAAATAAAGTGTATTCATGGACATTGATTGTCATGGAATTGAAATTGTGATACAAGATGGATGATTAAGTGTTGGACATCTATCAATGTGTTAATCTTTTAGTCATTGTTTATTAGTTGGTTTAGTGTATTTCTACTGGGCTGTGGCCTCACACCTATATGGGCATCATTTTCAGGTACAGGTAGCATGCCACCTCCAAGGACATTAGCTTGGGAGGAATAGAGCAGACATTACTTTGTTGTTTTGTTATCTTTTGGATGTAATACATGTTAAATTCAAGGCCAAGGGCTTTAATGTTGTATTTGAGTTAGCACTCTCTTTTTGTAACCAAGTGTTAACTTGAAAGGCTATAAGCCCGTAGGCATTTGGCTTTTATTGTTAACATGTTATTATTTTTTTGTAATGAACTACTCTGATGAATGGAAAGGTGTTTTCTTCCTCTATATCAATGCCATGTCATATTGGTTGATTTAATGTTAGTTATTTGGAGGGCGCGTTACAAGTGTTATCTCATTTGAGAAATGAATTGTGGAAAAGGAAAGTTTTTAATAAGAGATATAGTCTTCATTTAAATTGTTTGGCTAGGTTCTGAGCCATGCTTAATGAATCGAAATTGTTAAGTAAACATGAACATGGACATATTTGTCATGGGATGAATGTGTTGTTAAGTTGTTGACTGAGGTTTAACATTTATCGAATGCTCATGTTTAGTCATTGTTTCATATTTGTTTAGCATATCTTTACTGGGGCGTTGGCTCACCCTATTTGACATCAATTTCAGGTCACTCAGGTGACATAGCCACCTCCAACGGACGTAGCTCTGGGAGGCTTAGTGGGCTGAGAGACCTTTGATTACTTTTTGTATTACACAGTTATCAAGCAAGGGTTTATTTTGGTAGATTAGTTACTCTCCTTTTTGTAACCAAGTGTTGACTTAGAAGGTTGTAAGCCCGTAGGCATTTACTTTTGTTGCTCAACATGATCAAATACATTCTGTAAAACACTCTTGATTTATGAAACTGTGATATCTCTTGCTGTATTCATGGATGTCTGTTTTTGGATTTATTTTGAGGGGCGTTACAGAACACAGCTTTAGAGAAACTAGAGACAGTAAGTAGTTTGTAACTAAAGTAAGTACATTTTATTCATATTTCATCTACTTTTTCTTCTTTTCTACTAATTTGTTCTCAAAATTTCTTAACCAAACACAACCTTAGGAATTCGTATCATTTGGCAAAGCTAGCCACCACTGCTGAGAAGTTGATATTGGATAGCAGAGCTAGACATCAATCCCCATATTGGGTTAAACATAGTCCAAACGATATTTTGAACAAAATCTTTTTAGTATTAAAATTATATTTAGGTTAATGGATTTTTTTTGATTTTCTTGATTCCAAAACAAAAATAATAATATGATTATATTTTTTTTTATAATAATGTATTTATCCTTTATGTGTTAAAATTATATTTCAACTACAAGTGTTAAAAATAGCTCATTTATAATATGTTGAAATTGACTTAATATTGTTAGATTAAAGGCATAACATTCCATTTACAATGTCTAGGAATGTAAAAGTTGTTTTGTAACCGTCTTCATTGTAAGGCTTGTAAAAAATTGTCTCTTTCAAGCTCAACATTTTCTATTACAAACAATGCAACACAAACCAAAGAATATATATGATTGTATTAATTTTTTATTTTTTTTTTTATTTTTATATCTAATTAGCACTGGATTTCTTTTTTCAATATTCTAAGGTGCCTTATCATTTTGATCAAAGATGAGCTTTTTTCATTGAAATATTTATTTTAAATAATTTTTGGAATTACTTATTTGCATTTGGATAAAAGAATTGTAATTACTATTTGTTTTTAAGTATTCTTTTATGCAATAATACAAGTTAGCATATTTTTTATTTTTTAATTTTATCATCACACGATTTGCACAAGTGTACTGTAGTATGATAGAAGCTTTAATAGATTTGGTAAAAGTCTATTTATAATATTTTTCCATTTTACCTTTTGTATTTTTTGTTGAAATTTTAAAATAGCATTGCTTTCATTTCAGTTTTTATATTTAATAATTTTTTTTATAAAATTTTTGGATTTCACTTTTCAAGATTTTTCAAACAACACTTATGTTGAATATAAAATTTATTAAATTCTTACTATGTGCACAGATAATAACTTTAACTGTGGGAATATAATGTTGATAAAAAAAAAATATATTTCAAAAAAATTTCTCTCTTTTTCCAATCCATTACTCTCTGTGCCTTAAATATTTGTCTATTTTCCACTATTTCATAATTCTAAAAAATCATCTATATTTTTAGTTTATTATTTTTTTCTCTTATTCTTCTTCTTACTCCCATGCTTACAACTTACAAAATAATTAGCCATATATTTACCTGAAAATTAACATATGAAATATTAAAAAATGAGCTACGACAATACAATCAATACAATTCAAACTTAAATTCTAATCCTTCAAACACACAATAAATTGCAGCCATTTTTGAATGGCATTTTTATAACACCTAGTCCTAGCTTCTAGCTAGGATGGTGGAAGAAACATAAGCTAGTTTTTTTTTTTTTTTCTTGATGGCAAGAAAAAAAAAAAAAAAAAAAAAAACAGCAATAAACTTATGGGACCAAAAATCAGCACCCAAATCAGCACCAAAAACACCAACAATTACCTGGCACACCAAACACAAGCTTAGGCTTTGTTTGACGATATCACTTTTTTAGTCTAAAGGTAAAAAATTACTAAAAAAATAAAAATACCAATAAGTTATACCAAAAGTTAAAGATTCTTTTTTTTCTCCACTTATTGCACATTTTTTCATTAAAAACTAAAAATATCTCAAACATATTAAGTTTTTTGGGTAAATTACAAATATACCCCTGAGATTTGCTTAAAATACAGATTGCTCCATGTAGTTTGAAAAATTAACAAATATCCCCTTATTAGAATTTTTATTTAACAAAAATTAATTAAAAAAATAAAATCATAATTGTTTTCCTATATAATAATAAAATTACTTAAATTATTAATTGAAACATATTTTAACATCATTAAAAATTGTTAATTGACTTAACTATTTATTAATAAAATGAGCGATTGTATTGAAATTAGAAACCTTAGAGGGTGGAATGTAATTTCAAAATCACAGAAGACGATTCGTATTTTAATCAAATTTCAGGGGATGTATTTTGTAATTTATCCTAATTTTTTGTACATCTTATTCTAACTAAAAGTCAAAAAAATTATTAAAAAAAACCTTATTTCAAACGAGACCTTAGTTCACAACAACAATTACTCTGGCACACGCAGTGAAAAGGCAGGACATGATGCGCTCCTTTGTGTTCAATTATTAGACGGAAATTATGTTGAAGAATTGATTCCAAAATGACTAATTGGTTCAGATATCTTAACAAGTTAAAAAACTGTATTGAGACATACACCTTTTATTAAAATGGGAATTATTTTCTAAAATTTTTTTACCTACTTATATTCCATTTAGTTCTCATTATTCCTTATATTCCAATAAGTCCAATGAGTGGCATAGTTACACAAATATCCCTAATAATGTTCACATTTACAATATGAATGTTCCGTGATGTGAATGTTCACACCGTTAATGTGATATTCACACGTTATGTAAATATTTAACATTATAAAATATGAATGTTCACATCACCAAATTGCTACCATTAAAAAATATTTGAAGATACAAATGTCCATAAAATATTTAACTATGAGAATTAGGATTTGGTAGATTAAATATTCAAATAATAAGACTTATTGAAATACAAGAATATCTTCTGGCTAATTAAGTTACAAATATTTGAAAAAAAATTTTCTAATAAATCTCCCTATTAAAATTTGAGTATGAGTGTGATTTATATTGTACTGCACCTTTTGAAAACATTTTTTTGGGTGAATAAACCTTTTGAAACATATTTAGTCCTCATTGGAAATCTATTTATGTATGAGTAATGTCATACAAGTAAAAAAATTCATACATAACGATGTGGCTTTTTTATGAACATTTCACTTCAGAGGCAAAATGCCATGAGTAATGCTAGCGGGTGGCACTCGCGATGCGTTGTAATCAAATAACTAATAATGAAAACAAATAATAAAGAGTTTAATATCCATAATATGTATTGTTGCTTAAGTGATAATAACCCAAAATATTAATATGTATGACTTAATGATTTATTAATATGTTATGTTCTTAAAGAAATCCAAAGTCTTGGGTACAAAACTTGCTTACGGTTGATTATAAATTTTTTATTTTTATTTTAGCATATATAAATTGGTCACGTAGCATGAGGAGAAGAATGTTCTTAATGAAACTCAAGTATTGGATTTAAACTTGCTTA
This sequence comes from Camellia sinensis, assembly GCF_004153795.1. Lineage (NCBI taxonomy): Eukaryota > Viridiplantae > Streptophyta > Magnoliopsida > Ericales > Theaceae > Camellia > Camellia sinensis. Next base: position 100,344 of record NW_021028383.1, on the reverse strand, counting down.
CGCTTTGTATAATAATTTTTTTATTTTTTATTTGCATATATAAAGTTGCCACGTGATATGGGAAAATGTTTTTATTAAACCAATGTAGGCTTTCACTTAAAAAAAGTATGTAGATATAGATAAGATAATAGCAATTCACATCATTCTTGTCAAGTTTTTTTTGTATGAATTATATATATTTGTTTAGAATTTCCTTTATGAAAAATATACAAAAATAGAGAGAAAATAAAATTTTTAATTTTTTTGGTATAATTTATTGACTTTTTAGCTTTTTTAATATATTTTTATTTTAAAGCTATTTTGTTAACTTTCCAAACAAGCCCTTAGTAGGAGTGCTTGGTCAAGGAACTCTAAAATGACTCTCTCTAAAAACCCCTTCCCCGGCCTCTTCTTTGGGCTGGCCGGCCACCGCCTTTGGCTATGGCGTGGCTGGCCTAGTTTGTTTCGGCGGCGGTCTGCTAGTTTTTCTTTTCAATAAACTCGAGTCTTCCATCTTCCCACCTTGGTGTGTTTTTTGCTGCAGCGGGGGTGTTCTTTGTGAGTAGGGGTTCGCTGCAGGGTTTGTCTTCAGAAGCTGTCCGCGGTTTGTCTTGGTTGCCGTTGCATTCTGATTCATCAGGGGAGTCCAGTTTTTCAACCTTGCCATTGCATCAGATTCATCAAGGAGAGTCCAGGTTTTTCATTCGAGCGCTTTTGGCGAGTAGGAGCTTGAGGGGTGCACTCTGGTTCGTAGGCGATTCAGCTCTTTCCGGTGTCACTCGAGCGCCTCCTCTCGAGTGAGAGAGTTGAGGGGTGAAATTCTACCAATGTTTGGTGGCGTCCCAGCGGGTGGTCGGTGTTCGGTAGGTGTGGAGTTTGGCAGAAGTCTTGGTGGCTATTGGATTTGGAAGCAGCAGGGTGTGGGCTGCTGCTGAGGCTTTTGGCGTGGGTGCTCGTGGGTGCTGGGTGTGAGTTTAGAGAAAACTGGTGGGTGTTTTGTGGGTGTGTAGGTGGTGTGCAGGGAGTTGTTAGCAGCGTGGAGATATCCAGCCATGGTGGTTCGGCTTTGAGGTTGCAGAGGAGTTGTTCAGCCGTGGAGTTGTCATGGTGATGTCTCGGTGCAGAGGTGCACAGAAGAGGAGCGGGTGCAGGGTGGGCGTCTGTAGCTGGTGGTGTGTAGCAGGTGGGCGTGGAAGCAGCTACCTGCGGTAGTAGCTGTAGGTGGTCATTATTTTGGGATGCAGATTAGGTTGGGTTTTCAATTCGGGTAACTGTGGTTGTTGTTTAGTTTTCTAGTTTGGTTTGGGGGTTTTGGTGGGTGGATTTGTGTGAAGATTCATGTGTATTTTAATTTCTAGTTAAGTTCTGCTTAACTTTATTTAAAAAAAAAAAATCGAAGAGGCTTAGGGGTTGGTGAGAGTGCGAGTAGCAGTAGTAGGAGTATTTTATACTTCTGAATCTCTCTCGATGCATGTCTTGTTCCTGTAACCTTTATTTCATGCTGTTTAAATGAAAATTTTTGCCTGATAAAAAAAAAAAAAAAAAGGAACTCCAAAATGAACGAGTTATAATAATTCAGCTTCTCATTCAATATCATTTTCATATAAGCTATAGTCTATTAATAAAATTAATTCTTCACTTTTACTGTTTCTAACAGTGTATACATAAATATGTGTGGTGTGTGTGAGAGAGAGAGAGATAAATTTCCTCTACATTATACAATTTCATCAATTTATGTGTTAGTGTGTTTATTATTTTAATATAAAATAAATTTTTTATCATACACATAATTTGTTGTATGAATACACATATGAAGTGGAAGAGAAAGGGATAATACTTGATAGTTAAATCAGGAAAAAAAAATTATAAATTAATAAAAAAATTTATAATATTGATTAATTAATTTTTATAATATTTTTTCACTTGTTGGTAAATAAGTTTCACTTAACATGTCAAATAATGTAAATCAAATTATACATATTATATTTTTTCTACAGATTTCATACAATTTTCTTGTATAATATTGCAATTAAGATGAGATAACATTCGGTATTGCCTAGTTTAGATACTCAGTCAAAAAAATTCAACAGAGATGGAAAATTTTCCCGTGGGTCCAAAGTGGAAAAACAAAATATTTTCAAAGACCCAAAATGAAAATTTTAATTTAAAAAAACAAAAACCAATGTTGAAAAGTTTAATTTTTTATTTCCAAAATCTACCGTTGAATTGGACAGCCTAGGCTACCTATGGGTGATTATTCAGTACTCCCGGAGTATGGACACGTGGTTGCTCCATAATGTTTTTGATGGTGGAGAGACACAAGGGCCCACGATTTATGTTGGAGATGGGGGGACAAACATGGGGCTAACTAATTGGTGATTGTTTGGAGTATGGAACACGTGGCGTGTAACGCCCTCAAATAATAACATTAATCCCCCAAAATAAGACATGCGTTTGATATGTAAAAGTTCCACATTCTTCCATTTATCAGGATTCCATTACATAAGTATTACATGTTAACAAACAAAGCAAATGCCCTAAGGCTTACAGCTTTCCAAGTTAACACTTGGTTAACAACAAAAGGAGTACTAACTCAGTACACATAAGCCTTGGCTTGAATTTACATTGTAATACATCAAAAGTAAAAACGACAAAGTATGTCCGCCTCAAGCCTCCCAAGCTATGTCCTGGAGTGGCATGCTACCTGTACCTGAAAATGATATCCCATATAGGGTGAGCCACCGCCCAAGTAAATATACTAAACCAACCATGAACAATGACTAAAAGATTAGCAATTGATAGATGGCAACACTGATACATTCAACAAAATCACATATTTATGCCACACCGACTTATGAGTCCAAGTTACTTTTCATTTTCCCTTTTCAACAGATAGACATGTAAGCTCTATCCACATTCTCAACAGATATGTTTTAATAACAATATTCCCACATTCACAGATAAGCATATAAGTTGTATCCACACTTCACAAAAGATAAGCATATAAGCTATCTTCCACTTCTCTAGACAAGCATATGAGCTGAATTCTTAGGAGTTCATCCCCTATCTTCTCCCAACACTATCGGCTTTAGAGGTACATCCCCTATCTTCCCCTAAACCGCGGATACATCCCCCATCTCCCTCCTCTACACATAACGTATACAAACACATTGGTTCTATATACAATCACTCAATACATACAATTAATGTATTCTATCAACCGTCAAGTTCCATGACACATTCCATTGATTAGTTTCGTTTGCCTAATCATCATGCATTGTCTACAACAATCAACGACTATCCTCCACCGCATAGTCCAAAGCATGTATTTTCTAAACAGAAAATAAATGCACAATGGATATTTAATCAACATTTCATTCCTCATTTCTCACAATTAATTATCCCAATTAATCAACAATGTAAATTAGGTCGTTATCCATAATTTACCATTTCAACCCTTAGGTCCCATTTTCATCAATGATTCAACATTATTCCATTTCTCATGCCAAACATGCATCTAGGTTTATTATGAATAAAACCCAACTTTTGTTAAAATTGCACAAAAGTCCCAAACTTTCACAAATTACCAAACCAACCCCAACGTCTCAAAATACTAAATTTAAAGAAAAAATCCATAGAGAGGAGTAGGATAATCCCTACCTCAAAGTTTGAGCCAAAAAAGGAGATGAAGACTCGAAGATCAACGTGTTCCAAATCCCAACTTTTTCAGAATTAGAACGAAGCTCTCAACGCCCTCTATCTTTTTAACAAAGGCTCTAGGCTAGATTCACACTCTAGGGAGATCAATCATAGAGAGAATGTAAGTTTAGAGAGAGAGGGTCTGATCTTATGGTTTGATCAAAAAAGAAAGTGAAAAAAGTGATGTTCAAAAACGCTTTAACTGTCCAGCTGATATAAAACACGCTCGCTGAGCAAGACTTGGTCGCTCGAGCGACCAGAACAGAAAAACTCTCGCTCGAGCTAAAAACTCAAAAAGTGCGCTCGAGCGAAAGAACGCTCCGCTGAGCCAACAACTTCAAACCCTCAGGTCCTGCAAACCAGAAGCACGCTCGAGCACATACCTCTCCGCCGACGAAGAACAAACCAGACCGCTTGAGCCAAGAAAAAGGCTCGCTCGAGCCAAGAAATACAACTCTCAGGTCCAGAAAACCAGACGCCCATCCGCTCGCTCGAGCGATAGCCACGCGGCTCGACCCACCAGACACGCGACTCAACCCTCCGCTCGAGCGTACAGGCCAAAAATCTGGGCAACTAGTTTTGGTTTCTAAACTCAACCAACCTGTAACAAACCCGCTCAACACATCCTATAACTCAATATACAAAGTAAAGAGGATGCAAACAAGATAATAAACAACTACCAACATCCACGGACACATGTCCGGATTACTGTACAACAAGGGTAAACCCGGGGTCGCTATAACCTCCGGGAGTATTGAATAATTTCCCGCTTACCATATGCCTATATAAATCACACTTCCAAGCCTACTCAAACACACCACCTTTGCTTCCCAGTTCATTTTTTCACCAAAAACACTATTGGAGTTCCTATATCTCTCTATCATTCTTGCTTTCCTCTCTATTCTCATCACCATTTTTTCTGTCAGACACCGCTCCAATCATGGTGTTAAACTGCCTCCCGGCAGTTTCGGAAGGCCTGTTATTGGCGAAAGCATTGAATTCCTGTTTGGCAAGCCAGAAAATTTTGTGAACTATAGGATGAAAAAGTACTCTCAAGAGATCTTTGAGACGAAGATTTTCGGAGAGAAAACAGCAGTCATATGTGGCCCAAATGGAAACAAGTTTCTCTTCTCCAATGAGAGAAGGATCTTCACTGGTTTCTTGCCTCACTCAAAGCAGAAGCTTTTCCTCTCATCGAAACTCGAACCAGCGGCGGCTTCACCGGTTTCACCACTGCAAGTGGTGGCAGCGGTGGCGGCGGATGATGTAAAAGAAGTGATAAGGACACCTGGGTTTTTCAAGCCTGAGGCATTGTCGAGTTACTTGGGGATGATTGACTCAATTTCACAGCAACACTTGAAGACTCATTGGGAAGGCAAAGATGAATTGAAGGTCTTGTTAGAGATTTTAATAAAAAAATAAAATTTTCCATATTTAATCATTTCATTATTGGGGCTAAATTTATTAGTTTTTAAAACCTTCTTAAGTTACAAAATTAAATTTTACTATTATATTTATATTACAATATTTATTAGATTTAATTCGTTACAACTATATAGTTTGGTTTAATTTTTCACAAACTATTTTTAGATAGATTTTTATTTTTCTTTTTTAATATTTTAATCATTTAATTTTTGTACTTTTTATATATATCAAAATTAGATTCATCTAAAAATTAAATGACTAAAAATATGAAAAGGTTCATTAGAAACAAATAAAAATCTGAATAAAAATGTAACAATATTTTGTTTGGATTTTTGTTTGTTTTTAATGAACTTATTTTATTTTATTTTTCTATTCTAGTAAATTTATTTTATTTTTAGATACATCTAGGTGAGGTGCATATAAGAAATTTTGACTAAAATAAGAAAACAAAATTCACACAATCATAAACTGGTCAAAAAATATTTTTTTAAAAATCAAACCAAACATAAAATATTTTTCTAAGAGTGTGAGACTCACAAGACACACAAGAAAATCATGTACATGAGATATATATTGAGTTTTTACAAATATTTTTACAGACGACTTTCTATGTTATTTTACATGCATTCTTATTTCATAGGTTATGTATATCTTAATAATTTTGTTGAATAATATTGAATTGTTCCATAATATTTTTGTGACAGGTCTACCCTCTAGCCAAGACTCTAACCTTGTTGATCGCTTGCCGGATCTTTCTAGGGATGGAAAATCCAGATCGTATCGCGAGGCTAGTTCGCTATTTCGATGATGTCACCTTAGGGTTGCATTCGATCATGGTGAATTTTCCTGGCACTAACTTTTATCGAGCTAGCAAAGCTGCCGATGCTATTCGGAGGGAGCTAATGACGGTGGTGAGGGAAAGGAGAGCCGCCATGGTAGGCGGTGGAGGAGCTATGAAGCAAGATATACTGTCTCACATGATTGTTGTGAGTGATCCAACTGGGAAGGGTATGGGTGAGGCTGAGATTGCTGATAAAATGATGGGTTTGTTGGTTGCCTGGTTATGCCAATGTGGCTGTCACCATTTCTTTCTTCATGAAGTTTGTGGAAGAAAGTCCAGAGATCTACAATAAGGTCCTATCAGGTATATCATATATATATATATATATCATATTTATTATAAATAATGAAATATATATCATATTTATATAAGACATCTACAATATATATATCATATTTATTATAAATAATGAAATATATATCATATTTATATAAGACATCTACAATATATATATCATATTTATTATAAATAATGAAATATATATCATATTTATATAAGACATCTACAATATATATATCATATTTATTATAAATAATGAAATATATATCATATTTATATAAGACATCTACAATATATATATCATATTTATTATAAATAATGAAATATATATCATATTTATATAAGACATCTACAATATATATATCATATTTATTATAAATAATGAAATATATATCATATTTATATAAGACATCTACAATATATATATCATATTTATTATAAATAATGAAATATATATCATATTTATATAAGACATCTACAATATATATATCATATTTATTATAAATAATGAAATATATATCATATTTATATAAGACATCTACAATATATATATCATATTTATTATAAATAATGAAATATATATCATATTTATATAAGACATCTACAATATATATATCATATTTATTATAAATAATGAAATATATATCATATTTATATAAGACATCTACAATATATATATCATATTTATTATAAATAATGAAATATATATCATATTTATATAAGACATCTACAATATATATATCATATTTATTATAAATAATGAAATATATATCATATTTATATAAGACATCTACAATATATATATCATATTTATTATAAATAATGAAATATATATCATATTTATATAAGACATCTACAATATATATATCATATTTATTATAAATAATGAAATATATATCATATTTATATAAGACATCTACAATATATATATCATATTTATTATAAATAATGGAATTTGGGTTGACAAATTTAAAACCAAACATTGATCAAATTTAAAATAATATTGTTCAATTTCCTAAAATTTTGCAGATTATACTCATGTTGTTAGAGTTTCATATTACAACTAATTTATGTGTTTTTACATATTTGAAATGTATAGCAATTGGAGATCTCAAAAGATAAAAAGACAGGAGAATTCTTAGACTGGATTGACATGTCAAAAATGAAGTACTCATGGAATGTAATGTGTGAAGTGATGAGACTTGTTTCTCCTCAACAAGAAACCTTCAGAGAAGTCTTAACTGACTTCACATATGCTGGTTACACAATTTCAAAGGACTGGAAGGTTTGTAAACTTATATCAAATGAAGCTTGTGTATTTGTTTTCAGTCTAGCTCATTACTCAATGATCTGGAACATCATCTTTTGTTCTAATTACTTATAAAAATAAAATGAGATTTGAAATCCTATCCTTTAATCTTGTTGAGAAGATAGGTTTTGAATGAGTGGAATCTTGGCTCTTGTTTTTTTCTTGTTGGTTGTTGGGTAGGTCTATAGGCTTAGGATGGCCAAGCGTCTCCAACTTTTCAACCGTTACTCTTTAGCCTATGGTTTTTAATTTTATTTCTCTAAAATTATATATATATATACTAGTGGTTGGGCACGTGCGTTGCACGTGGCACTTTATTTTTTATCAATTGTTAGTATTGTAATTATGCGTGCCTCTTAAATTAGTATATGATATGTTTATAAAGTATGGAGACATGCATAGATAAATTAATTTATATCCAAAATACAACTAAGTAAGAAATGAATAAATACTTGGCTGAAGAATTTAAATGATAAATGAAATTTTTTATAAATATAAATACTAATGTATAGTTAGATTGTTGAGATCACAATTTTATCTTAAATAATAAACAATAAACAATAAACATGTCTTTTAAATATATAGTATTACACAAATATTTTTCTATCAACTTTTCACTTCAATTTTTCATAATTCATACCTGTAATATAATTAAATGTATGAAATTAATTGCACAATTACACAATTTTGTTAAATAGTTCATCTCCTAATACAAATTCATTGAACCCACTATTGCATATTATTTGCATAGTATTGGTGTAAGAATGCATTAATATCAATATATAATATATTTTTATAATCAAAAGTTGTTGAGTCTCGTTTCTTATGCCATGAATATCTTGCATGTTGAAAAATATAACATTAGTCATTAGTATATTTTCATTTATGTAGAAAATGTGAAATAATTTTTTTAAAAACATGGAATGATATTGTAGCTTAATATTTCAATCGATATATGAATTTCATAATTGTTTTCATGATGTTTATAGATCCATACTTATAAGTGTTTGTAGGGCAATTTTCATGAAATTGTCAAGTTATATAATTTATTTTGTCATTTGTAAGTAATTAGCATATGACAAAAATTGATCAAAATTTTTTATTTGATGTACTTATTTTCTAATCATTGAGTTGTTGAAATATTGTTTGGGTATCATTTGATTTTTTTTTTCCTTGTAATTTGACTAAAATGTGTGCATGAGGCACATTATTTGTTTTGAATTTCACAATAAAAAGGATAATTCCTGCTTCAGCTCATCTAACTTTACTTAGAGAGTATGTTGCAATAGATCTTTCACAGTTTTTATTTTACCATCTTATTTTTCTTCTTACTTACCATTATAACTCATTATAATAAAAATATTTTGATGAGTAAGAGTTTGAAGCGATATCATATTGTTATGAATTTCAAAATCCATTTTCCTCAATAATGTGATTTTTTCTATGAAAAGGTATAATTATTGTGATGATGGAGGTGTTTTGCAAAGTTTTAGTTTGTTATTGAAAGTATTTATTGTGGACACTTGTTTGTATGACATGTATGTATATATGTATTAAACATAAGTTGATAGGAGAACAATATGCAAGTTCACAATTTTTCTAAAGCGATATATGTTATAAAATTAAAGTATCTAATGGTAATATAGTATTACAGATTGACAATGTATCAATACAATAATATATATAAATTTACGATTATATTTTTTTATATTTATATATGTAGACATTGATATATATATATCAATATAATAAAGTAGAACGGTTTTTGAAAAATATATAAAATGTATCAGAGATACATTTTAAATCAATGGTCTATATCAATCCTGATTATATATCAATGACTTAGATCTATGTAGTTCCCGCCCAAACCCCTCTTTGTTCTCACCCACGTCTCCTCCTCATTCCTTATTTATCTCTCTCTCTCTCTCCCCCTCTCTCTCTCTTCTTATTCTTCTTCCCTACCCTCCCTCTTTGCTCGCTCCTGACGCTACTGCTCTTCAGTCTCGGCTCGCAAGGTAAGATTTCTGCCTCTCCAACTCGACTTTATTTGTCTCTCCTTCTATGTCCTTCTTTCCTACCTTCCCTCTTCGCTCGCTCCCCTTCTCTTTCTGTTTCCTTAGCATTTTTGATCTTCCTGTCGTCTTTATAACCTGAGGTTGGGTTTGATTGTTTATTTGGTTTTATCTGGGTTTATATTGATTGTTTATTTGGGTTTATCTGGGTTTATAACCTGTTTATTTGGGTTTGTCAGGTAATCAGTTTTTTGCATATTATTTGTGTCTATACATATGTGTCTATACATAGTAATTCTGATAATATTGTCCCTCTATCTAATTTTCTAGATTGCTAATCAAACAACTTCTGTGATTGGGGTACATGATTTCTTTTGCTTCTGGGTAATCTCTTTTGCCCAAAAAAATCCCACATTGTTCTTCTTGCTCTGTTGGCTGTTTTGTTTCCAATTGTGCACTTTGATTTGTGAAGTGTTCATTAACTTATATTGTTGATTTGTGAAGTGTTGATTTTTCTAAAATAAGAGGATTTCTTTCCATAATTTTATCCTCTTATCCTGTTATGGGCAATCATTTTTGTTTTATTTGTATTTCTTTTAAATAATGTATTGTTAATGTTAGACAAAAGAAAACACCTAAACTGATATGGAATATGATAGTGAAAATGTCAATTTATCTCTATACTATATAGTTAAATAATGTATTGTTCCTCTTGCTATTAGGTTCCATTTTCAAGTTATCGCTATACAGTTGTAGTAGGTTCCATTCCCTCCAATCACTATGGAAAAGCAAAATCAGCGAGGCTATCAATAATGAGATTGTTCTTCTTGCTCTGTTGGCTGTTTTGTTTCCAATTGCGCACTCTGATTTGTGAAGTGTTCATTAAGTTATATTGTTGATCTGTAAAGTGTTGATTTGAGAAGAGATATCTATATATCTAAACTTGGTGGCGGGTTGTTGATTTTGCTAAGATAAGAGGATTTCTTTCCATAATTTTATCCTCTTATCCTGTTATGGGCAATCATTTTTGTTTTATTTGTATTTCTTTTAAATAATGCATTGTTAATTTTAGACAAAAGAAAACACCTAAATTGATACGGAATATGATAGTGAAAATATGTCAATTTATCTCTATACTATACAGTTAAATAATGTATTGTTCCTTTTGCAATTAGGCTCCATTTTCAAGCTATACCTATACAGATGTAGTAGGTTCCATTCCTCCAATCATTATGGAAAAGCAAAATCAGCGAGGCTGTCAATAATGAGATTGTTCTTCTTGCTCTGTTGGCTGTTTTGTTTCTAATTGTGCACTATGATTTGTGAAGTGTTCATTAACTTATATTGGGTATTATTATTTTTTCATTTTGCTATAATCTTTGCTCACTCTCATGGAGTATTGCATTCATTATGGAGTTGTAATTTTTTTTTTGTTACTTTATCTCCTACTAATAATGCTATGTTTGGAAGGCTAATGTTTTTTGTGCTTTTAATGCTAATGTTTATGGCATATACACATATATGTGGTACTTTTGGTAAGAAGGTGATTGGGTTTGTTTGTGTTTTAAATGATTTCTTTTCTTTTTATATTGTTTGGTTTGATTTATGTGGTGCTTTTAGGTAATCTCTTTTGCCAAAAAAAAAAAAAAACCTTTAATCGATTGTTAACTTCCGAAATACTCCCTTATTCCATTTTCTAAATTTTTGAACTGCTAATTAAACAGTTTCTGGGTTGCTAATTTTTTAGAACCTGTGTTTGGTTTGAACTGCTAATTTTCTGGCTAATTTTCTGGGGTAAACTGCTAATTTTTTGGGGTAAACTTCTAATTTTTTAGAACCTATTTTTGGTTTGAAATGCTAATTTTTTAAAAATTTTGAACTGCTAATTTTTTGGTTTGAGATCCTCACTGTGCACAAGCCCCTTGTCAACTGGATATGCTCCATTTTAGTAGTAATCTTGGGCATGTCAACTGTATATATGTAATAAATTTATGTATATATCTAAGCTTGGTGGTGGGTTGTTGATTTTGCTAAGACAAGCGGATTTCTTTCCATAATTTTATCCTCTTATCCTGTTATGGGTAATCATTTTTGTTTTATTTGTATTTCTTTTAAATAATGTATTGTTAATGTTAGACAAAAGAAAACACCTAAACTGATATGGAATATGATAGTAAAAAAAATGTCAATTTATCTCTATACTATACAGTTAAATAATGTATTGTTCCTCTTGCTATTAGGTTCCATTTTCAAGTTATCCCTATACAGTTGTAGTAGGTTCCATTATAATCCCCCAGTCTCTTAGAAGTTGGATTTGTTGATTGGGATTTTAAATTGCAAAGCACTGACTGATATGTATTATTTGATATTTAGTTTTTGTATATTTGATTTGTTTGGAATGTAGAGTACAGTCTGTTAAATATATTTTTATAACTGCATTTTAATCTTAATATTATTTACACCATGCCTTTAAGCACGAACATAAGCTAGTATATATACAAGATATTACAAAAATAATATGTGTAATCTTTACAACAATATAATATAGGTAACAATGAGAAGTTAATTATTCATAATTAAATAGTTGGTCATAATATAGATGTTTAGTGTTATATTTTTGTGTGTGTGCATTATTTTTTAATTATATTATTAAATTCACATAAAAGTTGAAAGGAATTTGTGAATAATTTGTGTAAAATTAGAGATTAGTGAAGAAAAAATTTAGAAAAGAGAAGTTTACAGTGTTTGGTTTGATTTGTTTTTTCAAACTTTTGTTTTGAAATTTTTGATTTTCATATTTTTTGTTTTCGACATTTTTTTTAATAACCATTTTATTATCTTTTTAGATTCACTTAATTTACTACTTTTTCATTTACTACTTTTTCTATTTTTTAATTCTACTTTGAGATTTAGGTTCACTTAATCTAAATACACTTAAAAAATAATTTGTTGTGTATTTTTTTTGGAAAAAAATTATTAATATTAAATAATAATAACAAAGAAAATATAATAATTAAAAATCAGTACATGTTTGAATTTATAAATTTTTTTACTAATATTTTACTTTTTAATTCTATTTAAATTATTAGATATTATATTTTCATGTAACTGTATAATTTAAATGTAAAATATGAAGAAATTCTAATATATTTAATCACCAAAAGTGAGAAAATATGAAAAATCAAAGAATGAATGTGGAGAAGTGGTTTGGAAATACTCTTCGGATCCTAGGAGACGCTAGTGATCCTCAGCTAGTCACCTGAAAAGATACAAACACTCTGGTCGGGGGTGCTGGAATTAGCACTCCGACGGACAAGTTAGTTCAGACACTCAGGATAGCTTCTTTACTAAGTTTTGTGAAGTGATTCTTACGTACCTTTCCAAATCTATGGTTCTTGTATTTATACTTTCTTTTTGGGCCTCGGGGCCTGAGCCTACTTTTATCCCATTCCCCTTTTATTCATTCGGAGCCACTAACCTCCATCTATTCGGCTTTCCTAACGTATACGGCGTCCTAGTCACGCAATATGAAGCCGGATAGTATCTAATTTCCGGAGTACGCATCTTCCGACTCTTCTACTTATTCGGCTCCCACAATTGCCCCCTAAGCACTTCATCGACGACAGTTGGCTGGAGTGCTTGGTTTTGAATTCCTAAAAGTCGGAGCCAAAATTCGACGGTTGACCTCATCCTCATGCGGATATCTAACCGCACCCCTTTCGGTTGTCGTGTCGACTTCCCGCCCCCCTCGTACGTGTCTATTTATTGCGATTTAAAATTTTGACATCCTTTCAAGTATGTATTTTATAATGCTCATCCCTGGATTGCCTTTTCGATCGTGCCTGAAACTTTCTTCTCCAATATCCTCTTCGTCCTTTGTAAGTTCTCTCCTCCCTTGCTTCGAGGACTCTTTCTGGTTTATTCCTTCCTTGGCATATTCTCATAGACTGTAGGGTATGGTGAAACATTTAAAAGACCTCCTCTCGTCAGATCGTATTGTTGGCTTTAAATGCCATTTCTCCATTCCTGATGATGTCCGTCTGTCGCTTGTGGCAGACGACACTCTTGATATGGAGAGGGAGGACGAAACCACGATTGTCTTTCCTCTTATTTCAATTTCAGAGGGTGGAGTCCGTTTCCCCCTTCACCCGTTTCTTAGGGCTGTGCTTCGCCATTGGGGTTTAATCCCTTCCCAACCTAATGTGAATTTCTTTAGAATCATAATGGGGGTTATAGCGCTCAACCGTCGCCTAAGAATTAACCTTGGCATTCCAGCCATCCGGCATTGTTATGCCTTGGCTAAGTCTTCTGGTCGGCACGGGCATTTCTTCCTTAGGGCCAAGGATATCGACCATCAGCTGATTACTATGCTTTCCAATTCTGGAAAATGAGTTAATGATGTTATGGTCGTTGTCCAGGGTAACTGGGAATTTGGCGAAGGGGAGGATCACGTCGACCCTATTCCTAGATGGAGGGGCGAGCCAGGTGACTGATTGCTTTCTCGCTTTTATTATTTGTTCGTTTTTGTTGTAAAGCCTCTTCTTTGAAATGTTACGGCTTGGTTTGTGCAGGGAGAAATTTGAAGAAAGTTCTGTCTTCAACTAACGGCGCCGTTCTTTCGGATATCGAAGTCGCGCTCAAATATTTCGGTCGTCGAAGTCTTCAGAAACAAGGTAGGGCGGCCCACATTCTGCTTCGTTACGAGCTGACATATACGACCTTTTCGGCGGCGGAAAATATCCTGGTTCCGGAGGGTGAAGACTCTTTCATCGCTCTTATTTTGTCTGACTTCAAAAACTTGAGGCAGGTTGGTTTTGAAGGGTCGGATTCGGAGCGGGGTGTAGCTAATGTTACCAAATCAGATCAGTCCGAAACCGAGTCTAACGCGGTATTGAATTCGGCTGATCCCCCATCCGCTTTGGGCCGAGGGGATCTTTCGCTTGACGGCGTTTTCCACGGCTTAGACGATATTCCCGCCGCAAACCCCGAAAACATGGCCGGGTTAAGCCTGACAAAACTTGCTAGGAAGGCGAATGCGGAAAGGTTGGCCGCGCGGCGAAGAGCGGAGGTCCTTCCGTCTGAAGTACCACCCGCCACCGAATCTCAATTCTCCTTGCCTATTAGCGAATCAGAGTCCTTGCGCGTTATTGAGGTGGAGACGGCGGAAAATCGGGATGCCAAATCTACTTTGATCGTGCAGGCCGGCCAAGAAGTTGAGGTAGAGAAACGACCTACCGAGTTTGAAGCCGGCATAGAAGAACATGGCGGCAAACGTCCTCGATTAGAGGGATCAGACGTGATCATTCCTTTTGTCATTCAGCCGATGATAAAAAACACGCCGATTTCTTCTGATGCTTCGGTGCTTAAAGATCCAGAAGTCACATTCAGCTTGGCTACGTCCGTGTCATTGCCGTCTAACAAAGAGGCTTTCCAGGTGGAAACAGATCTGAATGCGACAGCACTGGCCGCCCAATCGGTACTTTTGGTACATACTCGAACTTAGCTTCACTTAATCCAAATACTATTGAAGTTATGGTTTTAAATTCTTGTTTTACAGACCGTCGGATGGATAGCTGATATAGGCCGTTGCCATCGCAACACCGTCAAACAGATTGGTCATTTACGTGAGGAAGTTGAAGGCCAGAAGAGAAGGGTCGAGGTCGAAGCTTTGAGGGCGAACAAGGAAGCCTCAAGGGCCGACGCCGAGATGGAGAAGGCTCGTTGGG
The DNA here is from genome assembly GCF_004153795.1 of Camellia sinensis. Classification (NCBI taxonomy): domain Eukaryota; kingdom Viridiplantae; phylum Streptophyta; class Magnoliopsida; order Ericales; family Theaceae; genus Camellia; species Camellia sinensis. The sequence goes on along the minus strand of NW_021028383.1, from coordinate 85,074 downwards.
CGGATCAATTGAGGTCGGATGCCGAGAAGAAGGCGGACGCGAGCGAAGATGTGCTCAAGTTGGCCCAGAAGGCGATCTCCAAACTGGAGGCTGAGTTGGCTGAAATGAAGGCTGCGAAGGAATCAGCCGACTCGAAGTCTTCTAAAGTATTCGAGGCCGAGAAAAATGCTAGACTCGCCGAGTACGTGGACCAAGTCCCCAAGTTTGAAAATCGGGGATTCAAACACGGCTGGCATAAAAGCCTTTGCTGCTGCTAACGCTTCATTGGTTATGCCAATACCATATGAGCAAGTGGATGTTGAGCCATTGGAGTCTGATTCCGATGGCTGATCCGGTCGAATGACAGTTTTTAGGATGTTGAATGTATTTTTACGGTTTTTAATTTAGTATTTTTCATCTTTTGCTACAATCATAGTATTTGTTTTTTGCTAGGCATTTTTATGCGGACTTGTAGCTTTTTGTTTGGTAACTTGAGTATATAAAATTTTATGAGTTGTGCTCAACTGGCTAAGGAAAATGTTGTTGATGAATGTTATTGCTTTCGGTTATGGTTAGATCGGCTGCTTAGCTTAGGTATTTGGCCGATCAGATCTGTCCTTGCCTTAGCCAGGGCGCGAGCTTGGGAAGCCGGATGGGCGTAACTCGTGGGCTAGCTGAGACACACATTGATCGGCGCTTGCGCTTGAAAACATGGCCGACCAGATTAGTAAATCTGCCCTTGCCTTAGCTAGGGCGCGATCTTGGGAAGCCGAATGGGCCTATCTCGTGGGCTGACTGAGGCACAAATTGATCGGCGCTTGCGCTTGAAAATATGGCGGGCTGGATTAATAAAGTAAATCTGCCCTTGCCTTGTTAGGGCGTGAGTTTGGGAAGCCGAATGGGCGTGTCTCGTGGGCTGGCTGAGGCACACATTGATCGGCGCTTGCACTTGAAAACATGGCCAACCAGATTAGTAAATCTGCCCTTGCCTTAGCCAGGGCGCGAGCTTGGGAAGCCGAATGGGCCTATTTCGTGGGCTGGCTGAGGCACAGATTGATCGGCGCTTGCGCTTGAAAACATGGCCGACCAGATTAGTAAGTCTGCCCTTGCTTTAGCCAGGGCGCGAGCTTGGGAAGTCGAATAGGCCTATCTCGTGGGCTGGCTGAGGCACAGATTGATCGGTGCTTGTGCTTGAAAACATGGCTGGCCGGATTAATAAAGTAAATCTGCCCTTGCCTTAGTCAGGGCGCGAGCTTGGGAAGCCGAATGGGTTGACGTTTGGGATTACTGACGTTGCCTCGGGAGAGCTGCAAACATTAAAGGATAAATGGGGCAGGTGCACGCTAGAGGCCCTACTTATTTCCATTCAGGCAACTTGGGAGGGACAAAGATTGACTAAATCAGACGCCGCAATGAGTCGTAGTAGCGAGCCTACGCGCAAAGGAAGAAAAACGTCCAAGGATCAGGAAGAAGAACGTCATCGAAGCAGATCGCCCCGAAAGGACAGGCAACAACGGGGAAATTCTTCGCGCCCGCGATCGAAAATTGAGCTTGATGCGACGCCATGACCGTTGAGTTTTGCGGTTTTTGTGAGGAATAGACCAATGACGGAGGGGGATTCTATCATTAAAGACCTAGATGTGGCAATCGAGTTCGCTCGACAGATATTCCCGCCGGAAGTCCAACAATCGATGGTCGGACATCGAGATTTTGAAGTATTTCGAGACAGCATACATGGGGCCGTAAAAGGGCTATATACTGCTTACGAAGTCGGCATGCGTTTGTGGGAAGCGCGACGTGAGAGCGAGAAAAAGGACGAAAGGAATCGCAGTCTGGAGATTCACGCGGAAAAGGCTGAGCGTGAGCTTCGGAAAGTGAAGAATGTTCAAACGAGCGCGTCGGTGGCTGCCGGTCAATCTAAATTGGTTGTTGTAGAGAGAGTGACCCAACGGATCTCGAGTTATGAAAAGGGGTTTCAGGACGGCCTGAAGGTCAGGATAGAGAAGACCAAACAGGACCTTGCCGAGGAGGTCTGCCGATGTGAAAATCGTGGATTCAAGCACGACTGGATCAAGGCCCTTCAAACCGAGGAAGCTCTCGAAGCCGTGGGCATTGATTCGGCCTCGCCCCCGTATTATCGCCACTACATTCCTTATTCCGATTTCGAAATTGAGAAGAGCGACGATGAGGGTGCTGAATGAATAGACTTCGCGTCGAATAAATAGAATTTCTTTTATTTTCAACGTTTGTATTTCGTCTTGAAATGTTATGTGTTTAATTAATCGTATTATTTCAACTTTTTGGCAAGTTTTGTGTTGCGTGGCGTAAATGTTTAAACATGTATTGACCGGTCTGAATTAAGAACGATTCTCAGTGAATATTTATTCGGCCAATGAAGTGGTGCGAATGCATCTCAAAAAAGGCCAATCCGGATTCAGAGCCTTAATCGGCCCTAAAGTGTCATGCACCGAAAGGAACTCTGAATCCGGAGGCTTTATTTGGGCCAATCGTGATATGCATGAAGGGCACTCCGAATTCAGAGTCTTAATCGGCCTTAATAGGCTTAAACGGCCCTAAGGTGTCATGCACCAAAAGGGGCTCCGAATCCGGAGGCTTTATTTTGGTCAACCGTGATATGCACGAAGGGCGCTCCGAAATCCGGAGTCTTAATCGGCCTTAATAGGCTTAATCGGCCCTAAGGTATCATGCACCGAAAGGGGCTCCGAATCCGGAGGCTTTATTTGGGCCAATCGTGATATGCACGAAGGGCGCTCCGAATTCGAAGTCTTAATCGGCCTTAATAGGCATAAACGGCCCTAAGGTGTCATGCACCAAAAAGGGCTCTGAATTTGGAGGCTTTATTTTGGCCAATCGTGATATGCACGAAGGGCACTTCGAATCCGGAGTCTTAATCGGCCTTAATAGGCTTAATCGGCCCTAAGGTGTCATACACCGAAAGGGGCTCCGAATCCGGAGACTTTATTTGGGCCAACCGTGATATCCACGAAGGGCGCTCCGAATCCGAAGTCTTAATCAGCCTTAATAGGCTTAATCGGCCCTAAGGTGTCATGCACCGAAAAGGGCTTCGAATCCGGAGGCTTTATTTGGGCCAATCGTGTATCCACGAAGGGCGCTCCGAATCCAGAGTCTTAATCGGCCTTAGTAGGCTTAATCGGCCCTGAGGTGACCTGCACCAAAGGAGGCTCCAAATCCAGAGGCTTATTTTGGCCTTAGAAGGCTTAATCGGCCCTAAGGTGTCATGCACCAAAAGGGGCTCCGAATCCGAAGGCTTTATTTGGGCCAATCGTGATATCCACGAAGGGCGTTCCGAATTCGGAGTCTTAATCAGCCTTAATAGGCTTAATCGGCCCTAAGGTGTCATGCACCGAAAGGGGCTCCGAATCCGGAGCCTTTATTTGGGACAATCGTCATATCCACGAAGGGCGCTCCGAATCCAGAGTCTTAATCGACCTTAGTAGGCTTAATCGGCCCTGAGGTGACCTGCACCAAAGGGGGCTCCGAATCCAGAGACTTAATCGGCCCTAAGGTGACCTACACCAAAGGGGGCTCCGAATCCAGAGGCTTATTTTGGCCTTAGAAGGCTTAATCGACCCTTAAAGGCTTAGGGGCGAGCTTGAGAAAACGAGAAGCTTTGTATTGCAACGGTGGAATATGTACAAGTATCAAGCCCACAAGTCGGGTCAATGATAGAATTTACGTAAATGTGTTGAATTCCAAGGCTGTGGCAGGCTTCTTCCTAACATGTCTGAGAGCTGATATGCCCCTGTTCCTGCGATGGATTCTATCTGATAGGGGCCGTCCCAGTTTGGACCCAATTTTCCATCGGTCGATCTCCGGTCGGCTGGAAGTACCTTCTTTAGGACCAACTCTCCTAGCGTGTATCGGCACAGCTGAACTCGCTGATTATACGACTTGGCGAGCTGCTGCTGATACCGTGCCATGGATGCCAGGGCACAGTCTCTTCGTTCTTCGATTAGAATCAGATCCAGGGCAAGCATCATGTCGTTTCGCCCTGTATCAAAAACTTGAGATTTCAGAGTTGGGAAGCCGATTTCCAGGGGTAAGATTGCCTGGGTTCCAAAGCATAGAGCGAACGGTGTTTCTCCAGTGGATCTCCTTGGTGAAGTACGATGAGCCCACAGTATACTCGGTAATTCTTCGACCCATTTGCCTTTAGCTTTTTCTAGCCTCTTTTTGATGTCGTCCAAGATGGATTTGTTAGAGGCTTCGGCTTGACCATTGCTTTGGGGGTAGGCCGGTGTAGAGAAGTAAGGCCGAATGCCATATTTGCTGCATAACTTATTTTATTTTATTTTATTTTATTTTATTTTATTTTATTTTATTTTATTTTATTTTATTTTATTTTATTTTATTTTATTTTATTTTATTTTATTTTATTTTATTTTATTTTATTTTATTTTATTTTATTTTATTTTATTTTATTTTATTTTATTTTATTTTATTTTATTTTATTTTATTTTATTTTGTTTTATTTTTTTTACTTTATCTCCTACTAATAATGCTATGTTTGGAAGGCTAATGTTTTTTGTGCTTTTAATGCTAATGTTTATGGCATATACACATATATGTGGTACTTTTGGTAAGAAGGTGATTGGGTTTGTTTGTGTTTTAAACGATTTTATTTTCATTTTATATTGTTGGGTTTGATTTATGTGGTGCTTTTGGGTAATCTCTTTTGCCCAAAAAAAAAAAAAAAAACCCTTAATCGATTGTTAACTTCCGAAATACTCCCTTATTCCATTTTCTAAATTTTTGAACTGCTAATTAAACAGTTTCTGGGTTGCTAATTTTTTAGAACCTGTGTTTGGTTTGAACTGCTAATTTTCTGGCTAATTTTCTGGGGTAAACTGCTAATTTTTTGGGGTAAACTTCTAATTTTTTAGAACCTATTTTTGGTTTGAAATGCTAATTTTTTAAAAATTTTGAACTGCTAATTTTTTGGTTTGAGATCCTCACTGTGCACAAGCCCTTTGTCAACTGGATATGCTCCATTTTAGTAGTAATCTTGGGCATGTCAACTGTATATATGTAATAAATTTATGTATATATCTAAGCTTGGTGGTGGGTTGTTGATTTTGCTAAGACAAGCGGATTTCTTTCCATAATTTTATCCTCTTATCCTGTTATGGGTAATCATTTTTGTTTTATTTGTATTTCTTTTAAATAATGTATTGTTAATGTTAGACAAAAGAAAACACCTAAACTGATATGGAATATGATAGTGAAAATGTCAATTTATCTCTATACTATATAGTTAAATAATGTATTGTTCCTCTTGCTATTAGGTTCCATTTTCAAGTTATCGCTATACAGTTGTAGTAGGTTCCATTCCCTCCAATCACTATGGAAAAGCAAAATCAGCGAGGCTATCAATAATGAGATTGTTCTTCTTACTCTGTTGGTTGTTTTGTTTCCAATTGTGCACTCTGATTTGTGAAGTGTTCATTAACTTATATTGGGTATTATTATTTTTTCATTTTGCTATAATCTTTACTCACTCTCATGGAGTATTGCATTCATTATGGAGTTGTAATTTTATTTTATTTTATTTTATTTTATTTTATTTTATTTTATTTTATTTTATTTTATTTTATTTTATTTTATTTTATTTTATTTTATTTTATTTTATTTTATTTTATTTTATTTTATTTTATTTTATTTTATTTTATTTTATTTTATTTTATTTTATTTTATTTTATTTTATTTTATTTTATTTTATTTTATTTTATTTTATTTTATTTTATTTTATTTTATTTTATTTTATTTTATTTTATTTTATTTTATTTTATTTTATTTTATTTTATTTTATTTTATTTTATTTTATTTTATTTTATTTTATTTTATTTTATTTTATTTTATTTTATTTTATTTTATTTTATTTTATTTTATTTTATTTTATTTTATTTTATTTTATTTTATTTTATTTTATTTTATTTTATTTTATTTTATTTTATTTTATTTTATTTTATTTTATTTTATTTTATTTTATTTTATTTTATTTTATTTTATTTTATTTTATTTTATTTTATTTTATTTTATTTTATTTTATTTTATTTTATTTTATTTTATTTTATTTTATTTTATTTTATTTTATTTTATTTTATTTTATTTTATTTTATTTTATTTTATTTTATTTTATTTTATTTTATTTTATTTTATTTTATTTTATTTTATTTTATTTTATTTTATTTTATTTTATTTTATTTTATTTTATTTTATTTTATTTTATTTTATTTTATTTTATTTTATTTTATTTTATTTTATTTTATTTTATTTTATTTTATTTTATTTTATTTTATTTTATTTTATTTTATTTTATTTTATTTTATTTTATTTTATTTTATTTTATTTTATTTTATTTTATTTTATTTTATTTTATTTTATTTTATTTTATTTTATTTTATTTTATTTTATTTTATTTTATTTTATTTTATTTTATTTTATTTTATTTTATTTTATTTTATTTTATTTTATTTTATTTTGTTTTATTTTTTTTACTTTATCTCCTACTAATAATGCTATGTTTGGAAGGCTAATGTTTTTTGTGCTTTTAATGCTAATGTTTATGGCATATACACATATATGTGGTACTTTTGGTAAGAAGGTGATTGGGTTTGTTTGTGTTTTAAACGATTTTATTTTCATTTTATATTGTTGGGTTTGATTTATGTGGTGCTTTTGGGTAATCTCTTTTGCCCAAAAAAAAAAAAAAAAACCCTTAATCGATTGTTAACTTCCGAAATACTCCCTTATTCCATTTTCTAAATTTTTGAACTGCTAATTAAACAGTTTCTGGGTTGCTAATTTTTTAGAACCTGTGTTTGGTTTGAACTGCTAATTTTCTGGCTAATTTTCTGGGGTAAACTGCTAATTTTTTGGGGTAAACTTCTAATTTTTTAGAACCTATTTTTGGTTTGAAATGCTAATTTTTTAAAAATTTTGAACTGCTAATTTTTTGGTTTGAGATCCTCACTGTGCACAAGCCCTTTGTCAACTGGATATGCTCCATTTTAGTAGTAATCTTGGGCATGTCAACTGTATATATGTAATAAATTTATGTATATATCTAAGCTTGGTGGTGGGTTGTTGATTTTGCTAAGACAAGCGGATTTCTTTCCATAATTTTATCCTCTTATCCTGTTATGGGTAATCATTTTTGTTTTATTTGTATTTCTTTTAAATAATGTATTGTTAATGTTAGACAAAAGAAAACACCTAAGCTGATATGGAATATGATAGTGAAAATGTCAATTTATCTCTATACTATACAGTTAAATAATGTATTGTTCCTCTTGCTATTAGGTTCCATTTTCAAGTTATCCCTATACAGTTGTAGTAGGTTCCATTATAATCTCCCAGTCTCTTAGAAGTTGGATTTGTTGATTGGGATTTTAAATTGCAGAGCACTGGCTGGTATGTATTATTTGATATTTAGTTTTTGTATATTTGATTTGTTTGGAATGTAGAGTACAGTCTGTTAAATATTTTTTTATAACTGCAATTTAATCTTAATATTATTCACACCGTGCCTTTAGGCACGGACATACGCTAGTATATATATAAGATATTACAAAAATAATATGTGTAATCCTTACAACAATATAATATAGGTAACAATGAGAAGTTAATTATTCATAATTAAATAGTTGGTCATAATATAGATGTTTAGTGTTATATTTTTGTGTGTGTGCATTATTTTTTAATCATATTATTAAATTCACATAAAATTTGAAAAGAATTTGTGAATAATTTGTGTAAAATTAGAGATTAGTGAAGAAAAATTTTAGAAAAGAGAAGTTTACAGTGTTTGGTTTGATTTGTTTTTTCAAACTTTTGTTTTGAAATTTTTGATTTTCATATTTTTTGTCTTCGACATTTTTTTTAATAACCATTTTATTATCTTTTTAGATTCACTTAATTTACTACTTTTTCATTTACTACTTTTTCTATTTTTTAATTCAACTTTGAGATTTAGGTTCACTTAATCTAAATACACTTAAAAAATAATTTGTTATGTATTTTTTTTAGAAAAAAATTATTAATATTAAATAATAATAACAAAAAAAATATAATAATTAAAAATCAGTACATGTTTGAATTTATAAATTTTTTACTAATATTTTACTTTTTAATTCTACGTAAATTATTAGATATTATATTTTCATGTAACAATATAATTTAAATGCAAAATATGAAGAAATTCTAATATATTTAATCACCAAAAGTGAGAAAATATGAAAAATAAAAAAGTGAACAATAGATTTAAAAAATAAAACCAACAAAAGTGGTTCTTGTTTAAAATTTTGACGTCATACATGGCTATAAAAGTATTATGTAAATATTACAATTCATAACATATAATTTAAATGAAAAGAAAGTGTATGACGATAAGTTACAAATTTTTAAATGCAGCACAAATCTATATTTTAAAAATATATGTATTTTTCTCTGTCTAGATTCGAACGAATGCATACAATTTTAAAATTTAACCAAAATTGTTCATAGTGATTTGTATTGTAAATATTATGTATATCAATATAGAAGCAGACATAGGAAAATAAGAAGGGAACAGTTGGTTTATATAGGACTCTTCACGACTTTTAGAAAATATAGAAGATTTGAGAGGGTAAAATTGAGATTTAGAAAAAGTAGAAAACACAGTAGACTCTTCACACTTTTATAATAGTAGTAGATATATATATATATATATATATGTGAGGCATAACTATTTTTGTAGTCGCCTTTTTTTTTCTTTTGCTTTTTCCATTTTAAGAAAACTCCTAACAACTTTGTTACAATGGTCGATTGATCATAAGTGGTTAGAACAAGAGATAATATTTAATTTTGAACTGCTAAATAATTTTCCTTTAGTTATCGCAACTAATTTGTGAGTGTTGTTTGTAGGTATATTGGACAGTTAACTCAACAAACAAGAACTCTAAGTACTTTCGGGGTCCAGAAAAATTTGATCTGTCAAGGTACGAAGGTGGAGAAGCACTGGCTCCATACACGTACGTGTCATTTGGAGGTGGGCCTAGACTTTGCCCTGGAAAAGAGTATGCTCGTTTAGTAGTGCTAACTTTCATCCACAATGTGGTGAAGAAGTATAAATGGGCGGTACTTTTTCCAAAGGAGAAGGTTTTAGGTGATATGGTGCCAATGCCAAAAAAAGGAGTTCCAATTCGGCTCCACGCCCATTAGTTTTTTTTGAATAATGCTAAACAAATAACATTTTCACAAAAAAAATTGTGATCTTTTGTAATTTTTTTGTTTGGAGTCAAAACATACATTATTGTGACTCAAAATTTAAAAAATGTTCCTATTAACTTTTGTAGTATTTATTCATGTATGTGATAAACTTTTTATAGCATTCAATTTGGACTTCATTGATCCACCTGATACTACAGGATTTAATTTCATTTAAATTTTTAAAAGTGAATTTTTTTTCATAAAATTTTTGTTGCAATAATTCAAAAAAGCACCTCTATAGTCGTTTTGTTTTCAACAATACCATCCACAAGAAGCCAAATGTGTGTGTTTGAGACAAAGCTCATGACAAATAACATTTTCCCTTAAATTTGTTAGAATTTTAAATTAAATCACAAACTTTTTTGCTAAAGCCTTTAAATGCATTAATTATTATTTTTTTCTTTACACCCACTATATACATATTGGATCCTGAATCTTATGAAGGAACACACTTGTATATTATAGAAGGTGAGTGTAAAGAAATTAGAGATGTATTTAAAAGTAGCCCCTATTTTTGCTTCTATTAGTGTTGGGTTAATAATGAACAAGTTAAAATATATAAAGTAAAATTTAAAGTATACAGAAGAAAAAAAAATATAGTTGTGTTTTTGTATATTTTTAAAAATTATTATATCAGACATGTACGTAATTGTGTTAATAAATGTTGTCCTATCTATATGACGTTTTGAAAACGTCTGCAACCACTTATACTCGGCGTTTTTATAAATATTTTTAAATTGAAACAGTTAACTTCACTCCATTATCATTATTGACATAAAAAAAATGTAAGACAAACAAAGAAATAATCTAAGTTGAATTTTTTAAAAAAACACATTTTTTGCCAAGCGACCAAATCTAATCATCCAAAGCATCATACATATTGAGGTTGCCTATTCCGTCCTTGCCTCAACTTAGTTTGAGACATACTAGCTCCATATTAATTAGACAATAGAAATCCATTTTGTAAATTTAAAACCATTTTTTAAATGGGTTGAACTTCTGTCAAGCTTAAATATAAACTTGAGTATTATATTTGGACTCATAAGGCCCACCGTAGCTTCTTTTTGATAATTTGAACCATTCATTTTGTAGGGTCATCTTTGTATATTATTCATAAAAAAATTTAAATTGATTCAATAATCTTAATATTTTTATTTAATTGGGTTTGTCTCCAACAAATGAACGATAATAATATTTTAAAAAGTAGTTCATCTATTTTTTTTGAGACAAACACAATAAAATATAAATGTCAAATTTAAATTTCAACTTGAAAAAAAAAAGTAAGCATTTAAAAAAAAAAATTATTATTGTGTGGGTGAAAATCTGACCACACTGCCCGTTTAGTGATTAGCTGGAGAGCACAGGCAGAATAGATGGCTTTAGCAACCTGTAACAGAAAAATCTCCGGCGGTGGTTCTTCCACCCGGGGGCACTCCGACGATCAAGTCAGTATATCTCTCAAAGATAATCAAGTGCTAAATTGAATACTCAAAACATAAATTACATACCTTAGACCCACAGGGGTGCTTCTCTTTTATAATATACTCAATCCAAGTCCCACTAGAAGTATGACTTCTATGAACTCCAATTTACTGCTTACTCTGGACTCTATAAGAGATAAAGATAAAACTCCCTAAGAGCTTTATCCTTATCTTGGTTAAGTCCCCTCTTTGCCTTAGGACTCTTGTCCCTTATCTGCTTATCTCGGATTCCGATATCTTCGGGGATAACCTCGGCAACTCCGAGATTATCTCGGCTTAACTACCAGGACACGTGGCACCTCGGCTGACACGTCGGCGTCACCATGCCACGTGTTGGTATTCAGAAAATACATCCCCACAATTATCACTATCTTAATATTTACGAGTCTTTATGACTAGTTACCAAAAACTTAAATTGGGTGGGTGAACGTGACGTGTCGATACAAATGTATAGTTGTGATTTTGTGTCTCAAAATTTAAAAATTATTATATTAAACACCTATATATGTTTCCAAGTTAATAAATGTCATATTATTTTTATAACGTTTAACAAACAGTTGTTGTCCCCTATAATCGACGTTTTTATAAATGTTAAATTGTACAACTAACTTCGATCCATTATCATTATTGGCATAAAAAATGTAAAAATAAATAATATAACTTGAAATTTTTTAAAAATTATTATTGTTTTCCCGATGACCAAATCTTGTCATCATTACAAACTGGATGCATGTTAAGCATGTATATTACGTGCTCGTTGTGACGTGATTTCAAACATACTATCTCTATCCCAATTAGACAATAAAAACCGATTTTGTAAATAACTTAACAAAAAAGAAAAATCCATGAGGCACTTTTCAAAACATTTTTCCAAGGAATTTTACTAAATTTAAAATCATTTTATTTAAATGTATATATATTTTTATTTTGATAATCTCACAATATTAATGAGTCTTTACTGACATTTATGAATATTTACCAAATCTTAAATGAGATACCTTTTTTTGTGGAAAAAGCAAGGCAGAGAAACACTGAAGAATGTGTATATGTATACAATGCAAGAATATTTTGTTATTCCCAGTGATGTGTGTGTAAATTAAATGCGTAAAAATAAAATAAACAACAAAATAAAATAATTAATTCATAAAATAATTATATAAATTAAATTCCGAATCAATTGCTTATAGAAATAATAAGTTGAGACTTGTGCTAGACACAATCTCCATAAAGTAGATTTCACCCTCGCTTCAGTGCTTCCAATTTTAATGACGTCTACTTCATAGGATGCAACGACTACTATTTGATTTGCAGCACTACAAAATCAAGTCTTGCAAACCAAACAATGCTATAACACCTTCTCTTTCTTTTCCTAGAAACTAAATGGCAAATAGATGTAGGAGCACAAAAGGACGAAAAAAAGAAGAAAATGAAGAGTTTTTTTGGAAAATTTCGATAGAATGAAATGTTGGAAAGACAGACTATTGATAGGAGGAATGGTGCCTTTTCCAAAAAGGTGCCAACAGATAGGCAACTGTTCGGACAGATTCAATAATAAAAAAAACATGTTTGGATAGATACAGATCTGTCCAATTTGAATTCAACAGGTATAAACCTGTTTTGAACCTGTTCGGGTGGGTATGAACCTTTTTGGGATTTGTTTGGGTTAAGGAAAAAATCTGGACCAATTTATTTTGAATTTTGAAACTAAAAATAAAAATAAATAAATAAAATACAAATGTTTTTGGCCCAAAAAGATAAGTATTGCGTCGGACAAGCCCAACCCAACCTCACACCATGCACCTAGCCCGTCCGACTAGACGGGTGGTGATGCGCATGATTTTTGTTTTGGGTCTAATGGGTGTATCTCACTTTACCCATTACCTCATCCGTCCACAAACTTGGGTAGGCCTTGGGGCCTATCCCAAGTATTCTAAGTTAGTGATTTCTACACTCGAGTGGTGTTCTTTAAGCTCGAGCGGCCTTTCTTACGCTCGAGCATTGGTTGTGATGGCCGGTTTCATTTTGTTGTCACTTCACCTTTGTCTTCCCTGGGTTCAAGATGTCCAGGAGCTTTTCCTTAAATAAATCCTTGTTCTTATTCATTCGGTGTTGGAGTTCTTTTATTCCGAAGAGTGCGAGGTTAGGTTCGGAGTGCCCAGGGATTGAACCAGAAAATTCTGGGTTGTTGGGCTAGGGCCACACATGCGGGGGAGGATGAGCTTCAGAGGGTTGCACGCTGCCTAAAAGGCAGGTGCGGGGTGAGGTGCCGGAAGGGACCACCGCACGTGTGGGGTGAAGGCTACATGTGTGGGGGAGGTGCTCCGCACGTGCATGAGAGGGCACTGCATGTGAGGGATTCTGGGCAGCTAAATCTCTGTTTTTTTTTTCCTCGTTTTGGCCGCGTATGTATCACTTAGGGCATTTTTCTCTCACTCTAAACATTATTTTGCTCTTCCTTCTCTCTAAAAAACCCCACCAAACACCTAAAAACCTTGATCTCTTGCTATCCATGGGATTTTAATCCATCACTTTTCACACAACTTGGTGAGCAAAGCTAGGATCACATTGTGTATGGTGGAGATCAACTTCTACAACTTTTGATTTTGGTAGGGTTTCACCAAGGAAATGGGAAATGTTTGGTTTTTTGATGAAAAACCCTAGAAATTGGGGATTTCGGAAAGTATGGAGATGCTTATGGATTTCTTTCTTTTCTTGTGTTAAAAGGATGAATGAGTCTAGGTTACATGATGTGGTTTGCAAAATGGCAATCTTATTGATATATGAAAATGGAGAAATTCTTTTAAAAACTATTGTTAAATGCATGAACATGTATGATTGTGAGATGATAATTGTTGAGTACCATGGATTATGAGAATTGTAACCTTAGTAATGGATGTTTGAAAAAATTACATACAGTCTTGAATAGACTAAAATGCTAAGAATTGTGTATGATGAGAAGTTCTTGCTATGTGTTGATAGCATCGGTTGAGCATATGGTTATTTTGTGAAATGGCATTAGAAGGAATAGAAATGGAGAAATGTTGTGAGATATTAATCGTTGCATCATATACTCATTCTATTCATTATCATTTTTGCACATCTTGAATTGAGTTGGAAATGTTACATTGGGAAAAGAATATTTTGAATGAAAACGATTGCAATGTCTATGGGGCAAATACGTTGGTAAGTCCGGATATGAGGTGTAGATGAAATTGATAAGTTGGCCCGAGTGTCCGAGGTGAAAGACAGAAAACACGGGCGGAGGAGGTACCATTTCCCTTCTGGTTAGTGTAGACTCAACTTTCTTCATGCCCCCTTTCGGAGAGCTCGAATTAGTCCTACAATTCGGACTCCTGTCACAGTTTTGAATCTAATCTCACAAAGTGTAATGTGAGATTGATAAACACCGAAGAGTCCAATCTGGCAAATCATTTAGGAAAATCAGATTTTGAATCAAATAATGCCAAAACTAGACTGTTTTGCCGGATTACAAAGTCGCCACCTAAATATTTTGTTTTTGGGAAATTTAGGAAACCCTGACTCATGCCAAAGGCCACGTGTTCGTCATCACCAAAGTTGCCTCGGCTCGGGAACTTAGGTGTGGGAGGGGAAGGTCCTGAAATGAGCACCACTGCTCGCCCGATCAAAGATCGGCCTCTACTAAGCATGATATGTTGTTTTATAAACCTGTGTGTTCTTATCCGGTTATTAGACTAACTTTACTATGTGACGCACACAAGCAAGTATAGACTAAAATTGCAAGAATTGGAACAAATTCACTTCATGTTTGTTTTTTAAAATGGTTTGAATTTGCCACCCGCAAGTGGGCTAAAACGCGGATTTGCCATCAAACATGATGGGCTTAAAACATGATTTTCCACTTCACAAAGTGGGCTTAAAACTCACATTCGATGAATTGTTCCAATTCAAACAACAAAGCCTTCATCCACAGGCATTCGTGTAGTTAATCACTTAAGCAAATAGCCTCATGGTAAGCATGCTATCATGGCAAGCATGCTATCATGGCAATACTCACACTCATGCAAATATGCTAAAGCGTAAAACTTACCGAGTACTCCAAGCCAAAACAAAAGCTAGTTAGAAATATGCATGATCCTAACTATGCAAGATGCCTAATGCAACACATGCAATAATGCAATTAAATAGGCTCAGCTATCTAAGATGACACATGAATGCAACAATTTGATATTCATGCTTTGAAACACGTATTCAAATAAGTAATGAAATACGATGCAATTTGAATGATGCACCGAGCCTGGTGCATGCAAGACAAATGAAGGATGCAAACATGAAAACATAAGGTATGCTAATCAAAACATGTCCCTAATCTATCCATCGAAAGCGGATAAATAAAAGGGAGAAAGACGTGGGGTTAGAAGACATGCACAAACACATGCACACTTATTACAACATTGTGCCCTCTCGAAGGAGGGTTCGAATAAATAAGCTACGCTACACTAAGCTAAGCTAATTATTACAAAACGAAACTAATTAACTATTCTAGCTAATTAATTATTACAACACAATTGAATAACTAGCTATGCTAAGCTAATTAAAGCAATTTAAATAAAGCAAGTAAATAGCCTCGAAGGCGAGGGAGACATGCATGCTCGGTTGGCTTCCTCCCGAAAATCCATCGCCTTGCCATCGGTTGCCTCTGTTTGCACTCGCCTTGATCTTTGAACATTGTACCAAATTCCAGACTACCTCTGCTCCAAAACAGGAATACTTTTGCACAAAAATTGATTGGTGGCCGGTTGGCCACAGAAGATGGCTGTCAGCCACCTTAACAGGCCGGTCGGCCACTGCTTTTTCCAGACTTTTGTTTTTGCTGCAACAGAGAGCAACAGAGGCAAAATAATGCATTTTTCAAGGAATGTGTGTACTGCCACCCTCTTTATCATTTCTCAAGTTCAAAGAAGTATGGCACTCGGCTCTCAAGCCACCAATTAAGAATTTTCAATGTATGATGGCCAAAGAGTCAAGCTTGTACAAGCTTAATGAATGCACAAATAAGACTCAAAGGGCCACCACCCTATCAGGTATGATCAAGGGTGACAGCGACCAAGAAATGTGACACGTTTCATCATTTTGAGTATGAAACGTCTCACATTTCTTGTGTTTGGATTAACGTCCGATCCAAACACATGCATTGCAACACAAATATGCTTATCTTGCTCAAGTTTTACTTAGTTCATTTTGTTTACCCATTTTACATTACCGATTAATCCTTTAACCGATTAAGTCCAAGGTGAAAGTCCTCTAATTGGAAAGATGACCTAAGCCACAAGTGCCTTGAGCATGAAAGAGGCCTCATGCCATTGGTTAGTAGAAACCCTCAAAGGAGGATTAAAACCATTTGGCATGAGAGCCTCAAGTTCATACTCAAGCCAACAAGGGGCTCAAGGCCACTTTTAAAGAGAAGCAAAAAGTGAAGAATAGAGGGAGGTTGCAGACATTTCAGTGCTAATATGGCATGTAAAATGATACTACAACATGCAAACAACTCATGTACAACATATTAAGAGCCAACAACACTAAACCAGTGAAGAGCACTACACTAGAGGCATGCAATATCAAGCTCAAATGACCAAACCAGTTCTGGACAGAGGTAAAACATGCCAAAACAGTAGCTAAAACATGCTGAGATTGAAGCATAAAAGGCAAGAAAAACATGCTTACATGTTAGGTTGCAAATAAGGCTCAAAACACAACTCTCAAAAGCAATGAAAGAGTGAAATAAGTGAGAGTGTGATAGAGCTATATACACTGAAATCACATGTAAAATGATGCTACAACATGCAATCATCTCATGCAAAACATGTTAGAGGCCTCAAAACAATGAGCTAGTGAAGGCATTTGCACTATAGCTATACAAAACATAGCTCATATGATGAAAGCAGCCCAAAACAGAGCTAAATCATGCTAAATCAATGGCTAAAACATACTGAGATCAAGTCACAAAAAGGTAGAAAAATATGCTCACATGTTAGGCTATCTACACTTGCAAACAAGACACAAGGAGGGGAGGCCACCCCCTCCCATTTTGGACTTCAAAACATACTTTTTACCACTGAAATAACTTTGAATTTCAGTGGTTTAAAGGGCCAAAATGTTTGACTTTAATATGCTAGAAGATGGCACAAAAGCTCACACAAACAAACAACAAGAAGGGTAAGCAACCCCTTTGCACAAAATGATCTCAAACCAACATGTTTAGGCTAAAAAATCAGAGGTTTTTGTAGTTGAAAACCAGGCCAAAAATAGTGTAAAAAGATGGCAAAGTAAGCAACTAAAACAAAACATAAAAGGAAACTCTTATACCTTTGAAGCACAACACTTAAACAGCCACAATTCTGAGCTAAAACCAGCCTTAGGAGCTCAAACAAAGCCTCAAAGAACCTCAGCTCCAAGATGAAGGTGTTTCGCTAAGGGTCTTAGTACAAAAGTGTAGAGAATTCTCACTTTCAAGCACAAAATAGAGAGAGAGAGAGAGAGAGAGAGAGAGAGAGAGAGAGAGAAAATTTGCTCACAAAAATTTCTAACCTCTCAAATAGGGGAGAGACCTCCTATTATATAGAAATACAAGCCAGAGGCTTGCATTCATCCCTCCATAAACTTGTATGGAGATGAGCATCAGTGAACAACAGTTGGCACAACTGGCAAATAAATATCTAAAAAAGGAGAAAAATGGCTGTCGGCCATCAGTAATGGTCAACCGGCCATCAATGTAGCTGACCGGCCATCAACATAGCCGACCGGCCACCACTAGTGGCCGGCAGGCACAAGTCATGGTCGGCAAGCTAGGTGGATGGCCGGCAAGTCACCCTCTCCTTCAAAAGTGAAGCAACAAGCTCTTGGCCCCGCAACCAAGCATAAAACAGACAAGATTAGAGGCTCCAAGGCAAGGCACTCAGCTGAGACCTTCAGGGACTCAAAATGAACACGAGCAAGCACAATCATCGGGTGTTCAAACAATGACGTCCAAGTCTTGAGGACAGTAAAAAATGGAGTGTCTACAGTTGCCCCTCTTTGACAAAACTCGAAAGTCATGAAATGACGGGAGTGAATGTCAAAGCCCAGAGACGACCCATTTTTGACAAGGCCAAAGACTTCGACAAACAAGCAATCAAAACAAAGAACGGTTGTGCCCATAGGCTGCCTATGTATCCCTTTGCAAAGAATCAAATCAGCGTAGTTCTGAGGCAAGATGCAAATGATATGCACGGTGCAGAACATAACTTATGATCATGTAATGAGACTGTAACGAAACATCTAGATGCTAATGTTATGCAAAGAAATGCCACAGCAAACTCGTACATAAGCAAGTCAACATGAACCAAACCACATTTCATGCAGAAAGGATGTAAGAAAATTATGCTATCTTAACTGCGCATCATGTAGGAAAGGTAAAGAACCGCAACCGTCGGGCGCACCCGAGGCGGCAAACAAGATCCCAACTCATGGCACACGTGAGAAGCGAGATGGTGTGAACCTAGGGACACATCCTAAGGTTCTGAACCACAGAGAACATCGGTAGAAAATGAAACACATCCAACCATTATGCAACCGAAACAAAGAGCGGTATATGCATTGGAATCCGTCCAGATGCATTTAACCAAAGTGTCCTAACGCGCCACGCGCGAGAGGGAAAAGAGAATGGTGCAAACACCAGAGGGTGGTATAAACATCACAGCACGTTCCAATGTTTCTAACCAAAGCAAGGTATAAGTGTTAGAACACAATCCAAACGCTTCTAACTGGAGAGGTGGTATAAACATCGGGCACACGACCCAATGTTTCTAACCAACAAGGTGGTATAAGCGTCGGACACATGTCCCAATTTAACTGGAGGAGCGGTATAAACATCGGGCACACATCCCAATGTTTCTAACCAACAAGGAGCGGTGTAAGCACCAGGCATACCCGAATGCTTCAAACCAGAACATGGGGTGGTGTAAGCACCAGACGTACTCGAATGCTTCTAACCAAAACAAGGTCTGGTGTAAGCACCGCGCGTACCCGAATGCTTTTAACCAAAACAAGGTGTGGTGTAAGCACCGGGCGTACCCGAATGCTTCTAACCAAAACAAGGTGTTCAAAGGACAGGAATGATCTACCCAGAATTCCTCTAAATGAACCGTACTTACAATATCATCTAGTTGCGCCAGCTTTGAATGAACTGTACATATAATATCGTGCTCGCACAAGAAAGAAACTTTGACAAGTACAATACAATAGGAATGCATGTTCTATGCAAGACGAATAACCATGAGACAACGCTTAGAGAGGCATACTTTATGCACATCATGCGAGGAAGAAAATAGAAGCATATTCTATGCAACAAGAAATGGAGCATGTTCTATGCAACATCGAAGGCATGTTCAGTGCAACAGGTACGGACATTTTCTATGCGTATGGAAGAGCATGCACAATGCAATAAAATGCGACATGCATATTCTATGCAAACATGAGAACATAGGTAATGCAATGCAAAGCAACATACACATTCTGTGCACAGTAATCAATGCATATTCAATGCAACATTAATAGCATGTTTAATGCAAAACACTGAATAAAGAAATGCGCGTCTTAACAACACCGATTCAGTTGTAACGTTCGATTTACCTCTCGGAGGAGTTGCCACAAGTTAAAAGGATAAACCTCATCTATGCTGAGCATCACACACTGAAAACACAGTTCGGAGCTTCTGCAGAGGCCACTTGAGCTTAAAAATTTTACTTCCCTTGCACTTTCTTGAGGGATCAAGGCACAAAATAACAAAATAACATCCAAGGAGAACATCAGAGGCCTTTCGGCCACTCTGGGAAACCACTGGCCACCCATCGGCCACAAAATAATCCCATCGGCCACAAATGTGGCTGGTCGGCCACCGATGACAGATTCGGGGCCATTTTGGCATTTCACCACGAGTCTTTAAATACAGGGTTCCAAACCCTATTTCTTCACTTCTCCTTTGCTGAAAAACACTTCCCCTCTCTCTTTAGACACTTTTCTCCTTTCGATTTGCGCGTTATACGCATTTTTGAACATCCCACAAACATCTGATTCGCTAAAACCTCTTTGCACACTCCGTTTTGAATCGATTAAAAAGTGATTTCGGTGCTCTCTTCTTGATTTCCATCACTTGGGGTTTGTTTCTCCCGAGTTACCCTTGATTTCAGTGCCCTCTCCCAAGCCCTGACCTTTTCTTCCATCTTTTCTCTCTCGGAGTTGACTTTTGGCATTCCCGCTCATTTTCCACATTTTCGACCATTCTCTCATCCTTCCTCAAGATGGCGGACGACATCCCACACGACGGAGTTCCTCCGGGGTTGGAGATGGATCCAGAGTTCGAGCCATTGCCGCTCAGTATTCGACCGTTTGACCCGGTGACGTACCATTCTTAGGTACACGTACTATCTCCCGATAGCATCTGCCAGTTCAAGGGGTTTGAACGAGGTGCACCGGAGGATCTCCTACTATGCGAGCCGAAGTCACATCTATCCCATGGCGTCTCCGAGGTATACACTTTCTCTTTATTTTCCCCAATATAGATCACATTTCTTGTATAGCTCACACTGCTTTTCATCTGTTCATCCCAAACACATTTGTGCACTGTATTTTTTACATTGCCTTGCATCTGCTTGTTCTGAACATACCCTTGCACAGTATTTCTTACACTACCTTTCATGTGTTTGTCTTGTTTACAGGGGGATTCACATGCCATTCGTGGATACGGGACTACCTCTACGAGGGAGTGGTATATGGAACTTCCCGACGCATTCCGTCACAACATCGATGAGGCCGGCTTCGATGCATTTTGTATGGGGCTTTCACGCCTCATTACGAGTCGGCCTCTACTGGGTGCTTTAGTAGAGAGGTGGTGGGATGCCACCGATTCCCTCCACTTCTCTACAGCGGGGGAGATGATGATGACTCCTTTTGACTTCTCTATGCTCATCGACATAGCAGTAGGGGGTCATCTGATTCCTTACGACACAGACATGGACGAGTGGGAGCTCGCTCAGATCTACCTACTGGGGATTCGCCCACCCATCTCCTGATCAGGGATGGTGCGGTATACCTGGTTCGATGATCATTTCAGAGGGACGACGCCGACGACCCGCGAGGAGACCAAGTACTACGCCTGGGGTTTCCTCATGTTTCTATTTGGCACTACTCTGTTTGCCGACCGGGTGAACACTGTCGGGCTCTACCTCATGAGCGCCTTGGTGGACCTGTCTCGCGTCCAATTCTATAATTGGAGCAGGCGCAGGCTTGGCCACACTATATGCGTACATAAGCTCCACCTCCCATCAGAGCAGGCATCTGCTAAGAGGCTACTGGAGGGCCTAGGAGGTACATCCTACCCTTTTGCTTTACATTTCTACTTCACATTTCCTGTATACAACACACACCGTACACTGCATTGCACATAATCTGCTTTTTGCTTTACATTATCTGTACACTGCACACACTGTTTGCTTTCTTCTTTACATTCTCTGTAAACATCTAATATATATACTCATGGTTATCCTTTTGCCTTCAACAGTTATGGGTGTACGCCTATTTTTCGAGGCTCGCCTAGAGCCAGAGGTGGAGATACCACCTATGGTGCCGTACTCGCACAGGTACGATGAGAGATGCCAGCAGAGGCCCCAAGAGTCATTCTCATTTTTTCGTCGATTCTTCGACTCTGTGACCGCAACAGAGGTAACTCAAACCTTACAGTCATTTCAGCTTTACTTCATATTGCATTTCTAATGGCAGCTAACAATTTGTATATTCACTATTTGCAAATCACCTGGCAGCCGTGGGCAGTGATGCCTGATGGGGTCAGAGATCAGTTTACCGGCGCTCGAGAGGCTTCTCGATTCTAGATCTTGCTTGAGGGCCCGGTCTGTCGAGCGTGGTTCTTAGGGGAGCGATTCCTATGCCAGAGCCTCGGCTTGCCCGAGTCATTAGTCTCGATGCCGCCTCCCAATATATGAGGATCACAGAGAAGTACACCCTGTAGGAGATGATCGATTTCACCAGAGGTTAGGATGTTGACTTCTTCAGGCTTAAGGCCGATTACTCTACCTTCATCCAGACATACCTCATGCTGTCCCTGACTGGTGCCTGCGGAGGTGAAAGAGTTAGAGCTCCAACTGCAGGAGAGAAAGTGGGAGGATTTAGGGCGTCTTAGGCTCATGACAGGAGAGGCCCTGAGACGAGGCAGAGAGTAGGATGGCCAGAGCTGCCTACTACGCTGACTTGCTGGCGACCCATAGGGAAGGCTTACCAGATTCCCATCGAGCCTGCACCGGTTGGTCACGAGCTTGTCGGAGTTCAAGGCCCGACCCGGTATGTACCATACTTTACATTTTGCACATTCCATTCATTTCAGTTATGTTTTGTAGACTGCTGATCATCTCAACACATTCATAGGCATCCATAGAGTACACCGGGTAGGCTCTCGAGCTAGCGGCTTTGTTGATGGGGATGGTTCAGACAAGCCTGAACCTACTCAGTCTCTACAGGATTTCGGTAAGTTTCCTTCCGTTTGCATTTCATGCCATGAAATTTTTTGCTGATACATTAGCATTTCAACTACAATTTGCCCCATATTGATCTGAATTCATTACATTAACGACACTGCAATGATACACTGCTCCCACATACTGCATTCAACACTATACTCATCTTTGCATACCAATAACTGATGCATTTGACAAACTGTCCTTTTCAGGTTCCTTTTCAGATGTCAGCCCCATCGGACACCCCAGCGGGAGCCACAGCAGGACTGTCAGTGCCTCTCCTGACAGCAGGGAGAGAGAGACGAGGGACTCCGACGCACAGCCGAGGCGGAGCTGGACGTACTCATGATGAGAGCGGTCCACCAGAGCCTATCCTAGATAATGATGAGACAGATGAGGACGAGAAGCCAGTGAGCCCGCAGTTAGAGTCATCTAAGGGTGGAGGCGACGACACCAGCTCGGGTTCTGAGGGCGGTGGCGATGCTGAGGAGGGCTCTGGCTCAGATTCAGATAGTGGCGCCGATGGTGATAGCTTTGAGTCCATGCCCAGGAAGAGGACGAAGACGGCCTCTCGATCCTGAGATGGGTGGCACTAATTTAGATGCTTTTTGCTTTATTTCTTTTTACTAGCAGTGTTGGCACAATGTGCAGCCTTAAGCAGTTTTATTTTCTTAAAAAACTTGTACTCTTTGTAAAAAGAAACCATGATTGGAATGAAAACAGCTTTTGTTAAAAAAAATGTTATATTTTGCATTCTAAGCATTCATCACAGCGCACCATTTTTCACGAAAATAAGATTGATGGAAATTGAAAATTGTATTGGCAACTACTTAATCAGCTAGTGAACCAACCAACACATAACAAATAGAGTAAAACAACTCAATGAAAAAAGCAACAACTCAACAAACAAAATAACAACTTGATAAACAAAATAACAACTCGATAAGCCTAAACAACAACTTGATAAGCAAAACAACAACTCGATAAGCAATTCAACAAAATTCTTAAAGAGAGACGGAAGCAATGCACCAAGAGTGGAACAAGGTTCTTAGCACTTTTAATACATGGATGGCCCAGAGGGAAAAATAGGAGCCCATCAGCCATAAAAGATACTGCCGGCCATCAAAAGTGGTTGTCAGCCACTAGTACTGGCCGGTCGGCTACAAAAGTGGCCGGTCGGCCACCAATGGAGGGAACCTCCAGATTGCTGCCACCTGTCTTCCACTCAACACCTTATCTTCTACAAAAACTCCGGCTTCGTGGTTTCTTCAAATCAGCCTTATTTTTGCCACAAATGGAACCATTCTTTGCCCAAAAACTCTTGACTTGGATTGCAACTATTGATGGCTCAGAAAAGTTAAATTTTGAGGTTTCGGGAGACAAATGCACTATTCCCGCTGAGTCGTACTCTATTGTGTTTTCCATTCCTCCACATTGTGGCTAGATGTTGGAATCCAATCACACATGTTTTCAGCTTTGACGGACAAGAGATATGCCCCACAATCGAAGAATTCCGAGCTTTGATGGAATCCCGGCATGACGAGGAAATCTTGCCCCAGTCCCGTTTTGGCCACATCCAAGCTTTAGGACGGATGTGTGCGCTCACTTTACATGATGCCCGATCTTTGGTTCACAACGGGGAGTTAGATATTCCCAGGTTGATTCATCGATTTTCTGACGCCGGCAACCGCGACGATCGTCTTTGGCACGGTTTTCGACAACATGCCCTCTGCTTGTGTATGTTGGCCCATTTTCTTCTTGCCCCTGGCTTCAGAGGGCCTAGCATTCGCTTGATCGAAGTAGCTCAAGGCTTGGAGGAGGGCAAGAGCTGTATTAGCTTGACACTTGCCGAGACTTTGATGGGCTTGGATGCTTTCCATTGCCGAGAGACAACTAAGTTCGCAGGAAGTCCACTAATCTTGCAGGTAATGTTTCCCACCCTTTCTCACATGTGTTTCTCACATCACTCGGCCCTTAGGCTATGTTTTTCTCTCAATACCCTTTCTCACTTTTTCTTTCCACGCACACCTCTCTATTTTTTAATCTCTCTTATTTTTCATCCCTCTCCAGATATGGCTGATGGATAAGTTGAAGGTAATGGACTCTTGCCCTGCATATTCAGCGCACGGCTATTTATTTCGCCAACGGCTAGTTAATTTCCCAAATGAGGGATGGTGGTGCCAATGGATGTGCAACAGGTCTGTTGTTGACATTGCTTCGTGTTGCCCCTGGTTTGATCTGCCTGAGATGAGCTACAACATGTCCCGATAGCCTAGCATTCAGTTGATTGGCTTGACACACTGTGTCTTCTACTTTCTATTCTGGTTCCGACGTCAGTTTGGACATGACCAGACTTGCCCAAAAGAGGAGATAGAGTACCCAACTTCATTTCCAATCTAAGGTTCATAGGTAGCTCGATATTCCACTACATGGAGGACAAGTGAACTTCTGGCCCCCGCTCCCAATTTCAGTTGCGCCCTTTCTGGAGAATGTATCACTTGGCTTGAAGATGAGGCACAAACTGGGCCTACTTTGGCATCTGAAGCTTCCACAAGCTCGGGGAGGGGATGCAGGAACACTTAACTCAATTATGCCCCCAGTTTATTGCTTTAATCTGTACTTTCAAGTTTTTCCTTTTGAATGTAATAAAAGCAACTTCAATTTGTATCAAGAGGTTGAGAACTCTATATTAAAATCAATGAAATTGAAGGTTGTGGGTACTGAAAATTTTCCTTTTGGTCCAAAAATGGTCTAAGTTCTAAAAAGATTAATTTGAACAAAATCAACTTTTATTAAAACTTTTCAAAACCATTTTCGATAAGGATCACAACTGGGCAAGCTCAGAATTTATCCTTGAGATGCACAACCCCAAATCCAATAACTCGAAAGCTGCCCCTTGTCTAAATAACACTGCACTATAACCAGCTCTGATAGCAAAGATCACAACCGAACTCTTGGATGCAGAAAAGACAAAGATGACCAAAACAATCTCATGGACATAGTTGATTTGGAAGTATTTATGGTTGGACTTTAGAATGAAGTTGCCTACGTATCCTGAAGATGGGAATCAAGCCTTACGTAGTTTGGTTTAGGTTCACTCGAGTATTAACACTCTCCTTTTGCGCTCTAACTTTTGCCAAGGCCGCCCTTTTGGGTTTTCAACCTTGCGAGCTTAGTTTTTCTTTTTCAATTTTTTTGCACTCTAACTTTTGCCTAGGTTGCCCTTTCTGGTTTTCGGCCTAGCGAGCCTCTCAGGGGTAGTATTTCTTCAACTAGTCCATGTTGATTGGTTGGGAGAATTCAAGGCCATCTAGGTCCATAAGAACGATAGCTCCATCTGACCAAATTGATTTGATGATGTAAGAACCAGTTCAATTAGGTCTGAACTTGCCCCTAGGGTCATGGATGGGAGCTCGGTTGTCTTTGAGTACCAAATCCCTTTCTTTCAAATTCTTGCAGTTAACTTTCTTGTTGAAAGCCCTGGCGATCCTACGTTAATAACCTTAGACATGGTACAGTGATTTCAGCCTCCTCTCATTGAACAACATAAGTTCCTCAAACCTGCTCTGCTGCCAATCCGCCTCTGCTATTTGGCACTCAGTCATAACCCGCAGCGACAGAACCTCAACTTTGATCGGCAGAACAACTTTCATCCCATAAACCAGAGAATACGGAGTTACCCCAGTAGAAGTTCGAATTGATGTTCTGTAGCTCCAAAGAGCAAATGGCAGCTTATTTGGGCAGTCCCTGTAGGTTTCGACCATCTTCTGTAGAATGTGCCTGATGTTCTTGTTGGCGGCCTCAACAGCTCCGTTGGTTTGTGGCCGATATGTGGATGACTTATGAAAAACCATGTTCAATTTCTCCAACCAGTCGATCACTTCCTTCTTGAAGTGGGAACCATTGTCTGAAATGATCGCATTCGGGACCCCAGAGCGATAGATGATATTATTCCTGATAAACTTGGCTACATGCGACGCTTTCAGCACTGCGTAGGATTAGGCCTTGACCCACTTTGTAAAGTAGTCTATTGCCACCAGGATGTACTCATGCCCGTTTGACCCCTTCAGAGTAACTGCCCCAATAACATCAATTCCCCAGACTGAAAACGGCCATGGTGAGGTCATGTTGTATAGCTTCGATGGCGGGATGTTCATGCGATTTGCATGGATTTGGCATTTGTGGCATCGCCGAACAAAACCGATACAATCCTCCTCTATGGTTGACTAGTAGTAACCCTACTTGAGAATTTTCTGAGTTAGCATCACTCCATTCATGTGCGATCCGCATTCTCCTCCGTGGATGGCCTCTATTAGGTGCTTTGACTCTTCAGTATCGACACACAGTTTATGCATTCCCAAATGGCCCTATTTGTACAATTTACCCTGCAGATGATAAACTGAGTAGCCATTCGTCGTATTGCCCTTTTATCTTTGGCATTTGTTCCTGGTGTATAAGCCTCCTTTTTTGAGAAGTTCCAGACATCATAGTACCAAGGGTTCTGATCTTGTACTTTATCTATTGCAGTAATCAGCTCGTAGGCCGGCACATACCTCTGTTCAATAATGATCGGACACATTCGGACTCCTAGAGGGATATCTATCATGGAAGATAGAGTTGATAAGGCGTCAGCGAACCTGTTGCTCTCTCTTAACAGATGCGTGAAGGTTAGCTTCTCAAACCTGGGAATCAAGACGTCCAGGGTTTGGTGATAGATTTTCATCCTTTCTTCTTTAACTTTCCTGTCTCCTTTCGCTTGAGACACAACCAGGTTCCGAGTCCTCAATGACTTCCAACCGTTTTGCCCCTAGTTTCAGGGCAGCTTCTAAGCCAGCGATATATGCCTCGTATTTTGCTTCGTTGTTTGATACTTTGAACCGGGGTTTGAAAGCTAAAGGAATGTGGGAATTGTCGGCCGCTATCAGGAACACCCCTATCCTATACCCATACTGGTTAGACGCCCCGTCAAAGTACATAGTCCAAATCTCTTCTTCGACCTGCAGAATGGCCTCATTCGGGAATAGATACTCTCCTGCTTCATCCCTGTCCACTGGGTGATCGGCTAGGAACTTAGCTACCGCTCTCCCTTTCACAGACTTGCGAGTCATATATTTCAAATCAAATTCAGAGAGAAGAAGCAACTAACGGGCTAGCCTACCCGTCAGCGCTAGTTTCTTGAAGAGATATTTGATGGGATCCAATCTTGGAAATAGTATTACAGAGTAAGCTAAAAGGTAGTGCCTCAACTTCCTGGTAGCCCATACCAAGGCCAGACAAGCCTTCTCCAGAGGAGTATAACGGGTCTCATATTCCAACATCTTCTTGCTCAAGTAATAGATGGCCTTCTCCACTCTATTTTCAGATTCCTGCACAAGAATGCAGCCCATAGTCGTGTCGGTTACTGACAGATACAAAATCAATGGTTTCCCCGGCTCTGGCGGTGACAACACAGGTGAGTTCTGTAGATATTGCTTGATCTGCTCAAAACCAACTTGGCATCGGTCATCCCATTTGAATTTCTTTCCTTTCTTCAGGAGACCAAATAGTGGTTTACAAGTCAAGGTTAATTTTGTAATAAACCGTTTTATGAATTGCACTATACCTAGAAAGCCTCGCACCTCCTTTTCAGTCCTTGGTGGTGGCATTTCTAAGATGGCCTTAATCTTGGAAGGATCGACTTTGATGCCCTTTTGTGTAATCGAGAACACTAGCATTTTCCTTGCTGTGACACCAAAAGTACATTTCTGAGGATTCAATCACAACTAATATTCCCTGATCCGTTGGAAAAACTTCTTCAAGGCGGTGTAGTGGCCGTCTCTTTCCTTGGACTTGATAATCATGTCGTCCACATACACCTCCACCTCTTTGTGGATCATATCATGCAAGATTGTAGGTGCAGCCCGTTGATAAGTAGCCCCAGCATTTTTTAAACCAAATGGCATCACCCTATAGCAGTAGGTTCCCCACGGCGTGGTGAAGGCAGTCTTCTCCCTATCCTCGGGTGCCATCAAAATCTGGTTGTACCCGGAAAACCCATCCATAAAGGAAAGCAGCGCATGCCCTGCGGTGAAGTCCACTGACTCGTCGATGTGAGGTAGGGGAAAATCGTCGTTTGGACTAGCTTTGTTCAGATCTCTGAAATCCACACACAACTGAATTCTGCCATCTTTCTTCGGCACTAGAACAATGTTGGCCAACCAAGTAGGATACTCAAATCCTAGCAAGAACCCTGTATCTATCTGCTTGGTGACTTCTTCTTTGATTTTCAGAGCTCAATCCGGGCGTATTCTCTAAAGCTTCTGCTTGACGGGTCGAGCCTCAGGGTAGAGAGGGATCCGGTGCTGTACAATCTTAGGATCAATTCCAGGCATGTCTTCGTAGGACCACGCGAAAACATCTTTGAAATCTTTTAATAAAGTGACTAAGCGCTCGCGTTCATCCAAAGACAATGTGGACCCGATCTGGACTAGACGCGGATCCTTCTCAGTACCAACATTAATTGAAGTGATTTCGTCAACCAAGGTTTTACAAACCTCTCTTCCTCTCGATCAATCAAATGTTTCAAAATCGGAGGAATTTCTTCCTCGTCATTTTTATCAAAGTTTTGAAAGTCCTGATTAATGCAATAAACAAGTGGCACAGAAAAGTACTCAGAAACAACAGTGGTACCACTCTCTTTCACAACTTCCAGTTCACCTAATTCCTCGGTTACAACTGACTCAAAAGAAAAGGAAAAAGACGACCTGGACAAAACAACGACATCCAGGTTATCAACCCCAGGAATACCGGACTCTAACTCAGAAGAACTAGAATCTGATTCCGACACCACAGACTCTGTGGAATCAGATTCCGATTCACTACCTGATTCAGAACTACTAGACAAAAAGCCCTTCTCGAACTTCCAAACAAGGGAGGGTGCGATAGATGCATCCAGAATGCTAGAAGAAGGGTCCACATCTGTTTGATCTCTAATCATGGAAATAGAGAAGTCACCCCCGAGCTCTCTGGTGTGATCTGAGGATCTGAGAGGAGACAAGCCAGCGTTGCTCCCATCTCAAGTTCTATGCCATCGGACTCATTCTCTATACACTGTTTAGCCTCAGTTGGTAGGTTAGTCCACTCTTCTACAACTTCATCCCCTTGCAACTGTAGATCAAAAAAGATCTCGAAGCCGGGCAAACGTCGCTTTTCAGAATTCAGCCATGGCTCAGGAAAGCCACAAAATGGGAAATCTTCCCCCTCTTGGACAAAGCGGCCGTTCAGGGTTCCTTGAATAGGTCTATGCACCAACTCGTAGTGCTTCCCAGTTTGTTTAGCCTTGGCCCTTGCTGCCATTTCTTTTCCCTTTCTTACCCAATCCTTTTTGGTAGGCGTGTAACCTAGACCAAAGGTATAAGGGTTGTGTGGCACTTCGGCCAATGCAATGATGCCCTTTCGGCCGCTCCTTCCAAATCCCATTTCGAGTACATGTTGCTTATTCATAAGGTAAACAGATTGAGCACTGACATACAGTCCCTCATCAACAGCTAAAATATCTTGCACTACCCGGGCCTCGGCCAAGGTGAACCCAGACAAAAAGGCATCCTTCTCGTCGTATACAATTTCCAAGATCAGTGTAGTAACCTCCGATGGCGGATGTATGGAAAAGTTCCCAAATACAATAGCTACCCCCTTCCCATGGGGGTATTTCAGCATCTGATGCAGAGTGGAAGAGACAACTCTCACTTGGTGCAGCCATGGCCGTCCAATGAGTAAATTAAAGGTGGCTGGAACATCCGAGATGTGAAATTCAATGTCCTGTTACGCCGAGCCAACCTGAGTTTTGATCCGCACTGTCCCCATCACTTTTTGACTTGTATTGTCATAAGCCCGAATCACCTGGGCTGTTGGTATAAAATCCGCAGGTTTCAAACCAATAGCATAAGCCGTGCGCGATGGACACACATTAATTGCATATCCGGTATCAACCAAGACAACTGGTATCCACTTCTCTTTACACTTCATAGAGATGTATAACAGTTTGTTGTGCTCAGAGCCCTCAGGCGGCAATTCTTTATCTGTGAAAGTCAAAGTCGGTGAAGCACCACCCGAGAAAACTTGACCCACTAATGGCTCAGGGGTTGTGTCGATAGAGAGCTTAGCTTTATCCATTGCTGATAGGATGGCTTGTCTATGTGCCCGTGAAGCCATGAGCAAGCCCCAAATGGAGATATCCGCCTGAATTTTCTTCAGCTACTTCAGTACAACTTCCTCTTCTAACAGTTTCTCTTTCTGTTTCTTAGCTTCCTTATCTTTTCTCGGTGCTTCCGATTGGTCCAAGTATGGGGGCTTGAAGTACCGCCCACTCTGAGTCATGTGATCATGTTCCTCGGCATACCATGTATCATCTGGTAGATTCTGTCCCCAATCCTCATCCGTGTGGGCGAGATGCAAGTCTTCATCTTCCCACCACATTCCTTCGGCAACTGAGAAACACCCATCCGGTTCCGCTGTAATCATTCATGTGTTCACAACACAATCAGTCCTCGCGGGGCCTTTGGCTTTTCTAGCCTTCTGGCTAGTCTCAGTTCTTTCCTGCTCGAACCGCTTCAGCGTGGCCTCCTGTTCTGTATCAGCTGTACATAAGCTACCTAATTCTTAAGTAAAATTCTTAGTACTGGTGCTCTCCAGCAAGTTCCTCTTATTGTCAACCGTTCCGGCCGTTGTAGACGTTCCTGTTTCCAATTGTCCCTATTTCGATTGAGACCTCTCATCAACATCCGACTTATCACTAAGCCACCCTATATTATCCGTTGATCTGTTCATATCAAACCAGCCAATCTGTACATTCCCCAAATCCTGTTCATCAAAGAATTGTAGATTACTGATGCCCTTCTCAAGCTCAGCTAAGTCATCCAGCCCCTGGCTTAGCGTGTCCTCCCGGACTACATTAACCACAATCCCCATCGGCAATTCCACCCTCGGTCTGGCCTAGCTAGTTGGCACAATGTAACAGCAAGGGTTGTACTCTTCTTCAATTAAGCTCATAGGGCCCTCAGGCATGCCTTCTTTTACCACAGCCACCACCACGGGTTCGAGTTGGGATATAGACGTGCTCATCATGCACAAGTCTGTGCTTTCTAGTATGAACAACGCCGGCTTAGGCAGGGGGGAGGGAGTGATGCATATGCTGGGGTTGTATGGGACAACCATTGTTTGGATAACGTTTACTTGCCTAGGTGGAGGAGGGGGTTGGTTATGTGGTGGAAGAGGGTTTGTAGTGACGTTAGGCTTCTCAGGAGGCACTATCACATTGTTGTCAATGAGATCCTGAATCTCATGATGGAGTCGAAAGCATAGGTCGGTATCATGACCATATTGCTGGTGGAAAGCGCAATACTTGGCCAAGTTGTGTGTATGAGGGAGGGGATTAGGCAATGGGCGCGGCTCCAGGGGCTTCAGATGCCCTTTTCTGATTAGGACCCCCAAGGCTTTGGATATAGACATATAGAGTGGGGTGAAAACCCTCTGGCCCCGGGGTGGGTACTATGCAGGTTGTAGGGTGGTTCCGGATGTACCAGTAAAGGGGGTGGCTGTTTTCGGTGTGGTGGTGACCATACCAACATCAAAGGTCTTCGTAGCTGCATTACTACTCGTAGCCGCATTTGAACTGCGTGTAAAAGCCCTCCTGGGCTGCTCCTTTTCATGGTCAATCAGACCCTGTTTCATCACATCCTTTATCTGTACCCTTATCTTAGGAAGGTCGGCAAATGTAGGGAGGGGTAAGACAATCATCTTTTGCAGCAGTTTCGGTTGCAGATTACGAATGACCATTCTTATCTGGTTTTTCTCAGCTAGACTGGTGGTCATCATGGAGGCCTTGGCCCTCCACCGAGTGATGAAATCGGAGAAGCCCTCCTTTGGTTCTTGTCGAGTAGCCTCGAGATCACGAGTGGTGACCTCGATTTGAGTGTTATAAGAATATTGGGCGACAAAGGCCTCGACCATCTCTTCCCAACTTCTTTTCATAGAATCCTCCAGTTTGGCATACCAGATAGTCGCAATACCCAACAGGGTCCGGCCAAAGAGAGATAGCATCTGCAATCTAGTCAGGCCCATCGGCCGCAGAATATTTGAAAATAGCCACAAATGGACCATGGGATCACTCGAACCGTTAAAGCAGTCTATGTGTGGCATTTCAAATTTATCCGGTAATGTCACCGCCAAATCTATATAGATGTCCTCTATGTTTGGGATTGAGTTAACACCCTAAGCCCTCTTAAAAAGCTCTTTAAGCTTGATCACTTTCAGAGCGGTAGGGTCGACTTCGAACTCAAAGGGGGTCTCCGTTAGGTAGGCTGGTGTTTTGAAAGTATGGGGTGGAATTGGATCCACTGGGATGTCCGCATTTTCCTGGTCATTGACTGTGGGAGCGTGAGCTCTGGGTAGTGGAATATCTACAGGAGGTGGGTGCGATGCAGAAGCTATTGCCTGTTGTGGTGGTTGTTGCTGTTGCTGTGGAACCCTAGCAATCAATTCAGCCTGCTGGGATGCAACCTTTGTTTGGCGAGCAGTAACTTTCGCTTAGCGAACAACGTTCCACTGCATGGCCCCGATGGTCTGTTGAAGTTGACGCATCATATCCTTTATACTGTCTGAGGGGTGCTAATCTATCAGAACCGGTGTATACTCTCTTTCTGAGGTGGAAGCAAAAAAATGGGCCTAACTGCGCACATGTGACATAGATAATGACCGCTGAATTGGTGACTACTGAACTGGTGATCTATGCCTGACTGTCCTCTGTCTCGTAACCGAGCCTAGCGAAGAAAACACTGGTTGTCCTCTAATAAGATCCTCAGATCGGTAAATCCTCCTGACTCTGGTCCGGAGTGCTCGGGGGGTAACTGCCTTGTCGAAAGCAATTGTGAAATACTACCTTGTAAAAAAAAATAAAATAAAGCAATGAAAGAAACAACAATCAGCAAACGCATAACATCTCGGCTTAGACTAGGACAACACACAGTTGAAATCACAAGCTAGACAATCTATACTCAAACACTGATTTCTGCCCCAAATTTTTACCTCAAAATTGATACCCTCTAACTGATACTCAGACTCGCAACTGATGCATACATTCCTGTAGAGTCACACTCTAAAAACACATATCAAGCACGTCAGAGCCAAAACACCCCTATGGTGGGGTAGGGTATCGGTTCTTAATTATGACTCGATTGAGTTTACGGTAATCGATGCATAGTCTTAACGACCCATCATTCTTTTTAGGAAAAAGCACGAGTGCTCCCCATGGTGTAGTACTGTAATGACCCCAAAATGCGTATAAGAACTCATGTTTATTTAACTATGAGATGATGTGTTTTCCTTTAATTATATCTATTCGAATTGAAGCATTATCTATTGAGTTGCGGATTTAAAATTGAATTGCCGACCTTTATGGGTTCAGAAATTAAAATTGAGTACTTGGGTATGTTAATGAGAATTTTTAGAACTATTTGGGAAAATTAATTGGAATTCTAATTTGTCTGATTCGTTAATGCACGGTTGGGTGGTTAATTTTATACTGCAAATTGAAGGCCTTAGAGGCTTCAGAAACCGGAATAGAGGACATATTCATGATCAACGTAATTTTTAGAGTCATCTGAAAAGTTTAATTGAAATTTAATTTCGTACGATTCATAAGGCCACGTTTGGCCCTCCCTTGTGTTAATCTTGTGTGTGTATGTATGTTTATATACATAGAAGCTTTATGAGTTGTGGAACTCAACTCTTTGAACCAAAATATCTAGAAAAAGGGAAAGCAACGTGAGAGAGAGAGAGTTCTTGAGAGAACTCAAGGAGAAGAAGGGAGAAAGAGTTGGAGTGGAAGAGGAAATCAAGGATTTGGCTTGAATTCTTCATGGCTATGCAAGAATAAGTGGTGATGAAAGCTTAAGGTAAGAGTTTCCCTCTCAATATTTAAAGATCATAAGCTAAAGAGTGAATTTCTTGGATTAATTATGATGATAGGTATGGGTTTTGTTCCTTCAAGTAAAAAGGTGTTGAATCTTTGCATATAACATGAATTCATGTCATAATTTAATTTCTTGTAGGAGTTTTATGGTTCTTAAGGAGGCTAAAAAGGGATTCCACCATGTAAGGGAGCATGAACCCCAAACCATGGTTATTTTATGTTTTGTGTTCTAATTTGTAATCTTGTTCTTGTGATAGAGAAATTGAGTTGTATTTTGGAGTTACGAATTGGAATGGAAGCTAAGAATGTGAAATTTATCTTATATTAAAGGGTTTTGGGCTTTGATTTAGATGTAATTAAGGTTTGATTTTGGAGATGAGAAACCCCAATTTTTCAGCCATTTTCGGACTGCAAACTGTCCAGGCCGCACGTGCGGCACTGTTCCCCCGCACGTGTGGAGACAGCTCTGTCCAGCCAACTTTGAACAACCATATCTTTTGTATCCGGACTCCGTTTTGAGTGATTCTGAGCCTAAAATCAAGCCCCGAAAGTCTAGTTTCTAATGGCGGTGGTCTCACACCCAAATTATAAATACAGAAATAGTTATGTCCAAATTAGTGACGAATATTCACTTTCAGCCAACCAGTTTTGTACCATTTCTTCACCTAAACCATTTCCCATCGATTTCTCCTGTTTTCTGAGACATGAATTACAAATTTTTAAAGAATAATGAGCTTGGTACCACCATGGCTAATTGATTGAATGATCAAAGAGAATAAGTAAAGGATCGAGTATAATCTCATATAATGCGTTGTGCAATGTACTTGTAAGTCGAGAGGAGGGCATCATCCCATTACTACCGGGAGCCGATCACTGTGACTAATAGTACTACAAATGTACATGGTCTACCATTAAGAAAATTGTTAACAACATTCTATTCTCCGTGAGCTAATATGTTAACATGTGTGTTGATTGGGAATTGATGTGAACATTGAAAGAGTTAGCACACATCGGTATGACTCTGAACCTACTCCTTATTTTGGGTTATGGCTAATGATTATTGTCAATGTACCATCCTAAGAATTACCTACGATTCTGTATAAGAATTGCATACAAACTATTAACACTGTGAAGTTGGTTAATAGAAAAGAATTGCGTATCAACGACATTGTTATGTAATTCATGTTATGATATGAATTGTTCTGGCCTGTTGATGTAATGGTACATTTACCTTCGGATTATTGTTAATGTTAAGGTTCTGTTAATTACGAAACAAGTATGTCTACTTACAAAGAACCATGAGGAAATCTAAGTGCAACATTGTACCATATGTTTTGTTTGCTATTGATAATTAATGTAACCATTCTGTTAACTGCTAGTTAGTGGCATTGAAACATGAAGAGCAAATGGGATGTATATGCATTATGGAACTGTGATATCTACGTATTTCTGAAAGCATTCAAGCTGTAAAATATGTTTACCTTTTGCTAACAATTATCGGCAACGTTCTGTTAAACTTATATTATCTATGTTTATTCATGTGATTAATGGGAAGAATGTGTGTACTTTCTACATGATTCTGAAGTTAATCTGTTCTGATGTTTTCTGGTATGGAACAAAGTGCTGTACGGAACTAAGTGCTACACCTTGGTGGGAGCCACCTCTAAAATCCGTACGAGCGACCTCTTGAGTCCATACATCTGTTATTTATGGGCCGATGGCCGTTCTGATATTTCTGGGCCGATGGACGTTTTTGTTATTTCTGTTATTTCTGGGTTGATGGCCGTTCTGATATTTCTAAGCCGATGGCCGTTCTGATATTTCTGGGCCGATGGCCGTTCTGTTATTTCTGGGCCGATGGCCGTTCTGATATTTCTGGGCTGATGGCCGTTCTGTTATTTCTGGGCCGATGGCCGTTCGGATTTTTCTGGGCCGATGGCCGTTCCGTTATTTCTGGGTCAATGGCCGTTCCGTTATTTCTGGGCCAATGGTCGTCCTGATATTTCTAGACCCATGGTCGTTCTGCATCTGTAGGCCTATGGCTGTTTTGTATATGCTGGGCTTAAAGCCACTCTGTTACGGAAACTAGATCCATGGCTGTTTTGGAAATAATTACGGAATGTAGTTAATCATGTGTATCTGCAGTTATATGTTTTATTATTCAGGTTAAACATTACATTATTTATGTACTATTATTCACTGAGTTCGCTCATTCTGTATTTCGTCTGTCTATTTCTATAGGTAATCAACCGGGAGTTCAGTCCTAACCTTTAAGGCTCGTCTATCTCTTGTCAACTTTGATGCGTCCAGGCACCACCTGAAGCCGTGCATTTTGTAAAGTGTTGTTAGGTTATTGATTTATGCTTTGGTTGTCTTTCATTAATATTTTCGTTACACGCCCAATTGTGGGTCTAAGTATGAATGTATAAGTATGTAACTGAAGTTCGGGTGTATGTTTCTATATATTATGTACCTAATGCAATGTGTGTGGTCCTGGCATGGTAGTGGTAGCTCAATGGATGATGTTTTATGTTATTTTATACTGATAATGCTTCCGCTCAGGCCCCATATGTTATGTATAACAGGTTAAGTGTCCATTTCTGAATAGGTCATGCCCAAAACTTTTAGGGGCGGGTTTGGGGTGTGACAAGTACTTGGGTTAATGAATCCTTTTTCGAGCAACTCCTGTAGTCGTGTCTTTAATTCTCGTAGTTCTGCTGGTGCCATGCGATACGGGGCCATGGATATTAGGGTAGTTCCAGGTTGCAGCTCAATACTGTAGTCTACCTCCCTGGTTAATTGCAATCCCGGTAATTCGGTAGGAAATACATCTGCATATTCGCATACTACGCGCGGAAGTTCTAATCCTTCTTGGCTCTTCTCATTTAAAATCAGACTTGGTATCCTACCCACAAGTTTATCGCTCCATTGCGTCCTACGTTTCGTTGAAGTCATGAAGTCTTGTCTATCGCCCTTAAACTGGAAACGCGTTCCGTCAGGCGTGTGAGCTACCACTTTCCTCTGACGACAGTTGATCACCGCTTGGTGGGTAGACAACCAGCCCATGCCCAAAATAATATCGAAGTTCGACATTTCCATGACACGAAGGTCGCAAGTTAAGTGTATGTTCGACATTCCTATCTTACAATCCTTACAGATCAATCCTATTCGAACGCATCCTCCCATAGGTGACATTACATTTAAGGAAGTTTCTAAGGGTTTTCCTACAAGTTCTAATGATTTAGCACAAGCAGAGGATATAAAAGAATGTGATGCACCAGTATCAAATAAAACATGCACCCAAGAATTGTATAACACTAAATTACCCTCAATTACAGACAGGTCCGCTTCTTTCTCTTGCAAGGCAAAGACTCGGCTGGTTGCCTTTTGGTTGCCATTGGTCTTGGCATTCTGAGTTCCCCCATTCTTCTGGTGCTGCTGCCCGGTAGATCCTGTCTTGTTTGTCTCAGGCTTCTACCCACCTAATGCCTAGGCATTTGTTCCGGAACCTCCTCCTTGGTACCCGGATGGAGGGAGTTGGGGGCATTCGCTCTTTTTGTGCCCCAATTGTTGGCAATGAAAGCATTGGAGTTGTCCTGCTGGACTTGTCTGATAGCCTCCTCTTTGGATCTATTGATGTGGTTGCTGTCGTTGCTGTTATGGTTGTGGTCTGGAGTAGGGCTTTGAGGCCTTGTTTCCTTTCTGGTGTCTCTGAGGTCCAATAGAGGTCTAACTCCCTCTCCGCTTGTTCCAAACCTTTCTAGCATCGGTTACTTCCCTTTCAGACTCTAATGTCGTTTCCAACACCTCAACATATGAATGGAGTCGTTGCGGAAGAACTCTTCCCCTGATTGTAAGGTCTAACCCCCACTCGAACATCCTTGCTGTCACGACCCGAACCCGCCCCTATGGGTTAAGGACATAACCGGCCAGTAATCCTGAGATTACCTACGGCCTCAGACCAAAACAGACATAACTCGTCAGAGTAAAGGGGCCAAACGGAAGCAAAAATTAAAA